>ML099506.1:27538-46927 GCA_003697995.1 Taxidea taxus jeffersonii | reverse complement strand
GAGGGCCCCGCTGGACGCGGTGGCGGGTTCGGGCCCCTCTGGGGAGGACGGCGGGCTGCGAGGCTGAGCGGGGTCGGGGCGGGTCCACAGCCCAAGCCGGCCGGGTTCCTGGATGCCTCCCAGAGAAGAGGGTTCGGTGCCCGGGCGGGGACGTGGAAGCTTTCTAGGAATGAGTCGTGGGGAGCAGTAACCTTGCTCGAGCGCTTCCTCTGGGCCGGGCCGGGCCAGGCGCGCTGCCCTTCGCTTCCACGCAGCTGCAGCCAGCACAGGACATTTTCTGAAGCTGACATTGCAAGGAGAGACCCCGGGTGTCCTTTGAGAAACTGGCGCAGGGTGGGGTGGGGGACGCCTGGGAGGCTCAGCCGCTGGAGCTGGTTTCAGCTCAGGTCCTGATCTGGGGGTGGGGAGGTCAGGCTGCAGCCCAGCCCAGAGTCTGCTGGAGAGTCTCTCTCCCTCCCGCGGCCCCCTCCCCCTCTCTAAGAAACCAGTCCATCTCTCAGGGAAAGACACTTGCCCAGGGATGGGAGGGGAACAGTGCCATTCTCCGTGACTGGGCAGCAAGAGTCCTGAGGATGTTTTCACTTGCTCTGCTGCAGGGAAACGGGCAGGTCCCCGAGTTGTGGGAGGGCAGCTAGAGGGAGAGCGTGAGGGCGGGTACGAGTCTGGAGACCTGGGGAGACGCATGTGATCACCTCTGTCACCACAAGCGTGGCCTCAGACGTTGCACTTAGAACACTTGGATGTTTGTAGACATGAGCGTCACCAGGTCTGTGCATTGTAACCTCGTCACCGTTTCCCTCTGGCACTGACTGTGGGACCTGGGACAGCTTACTCAGAGCCCCTCAGCCTGCAGCCTCAGTGGCTCATCTGTACCCAGGGCATCGTGCTGGTCCCCCCCTGCTCGCACTGGGTGAGCGCCACGTGACCTGCCACGTGCACCTGCCATGTGCGGGAGACTTAGAACAGGACTAGGACATAGCGCCATGAACGTGATCAGTGTCCTTGGTTACTGGTGCAGACCAGGTGGCTGGAGGCCTGCCCTGTGGCGGGGTGGTGTTGTCATGAGAAGGCCCCCTGACATGCCAGCGCAGGACGAGGGTCGGGCTGATGTGGGCCGAAGTACACGCATGTTGAGTGGGGAAGAATGAAGGGTCGTGGATTGGCGGCCCGTGGTGGCGAGGCTCTAGCTGAGATGCCGATGGCTGAAGGTGACCGAGGGTGACTCGGGGCCACATGGACTTTCAGGGTTATTCGTCAGAGTTGTTGGTATTTCTCCCCATTTCTTTTGCGGCCTACCTATATTCTGCATCACAAGACAACCCATATTAGACTGGCTTTGGAATTTCAGGCCACCAGATATATAGGACTTCATTTAAAGGATGAGGTTCTTAGCCTTGTGCCCATGGATTTTAAAGCCAAGCTGTCCGGTAGAACCTTCTACAATGTTATCTGTGGAGCACTTGAAATGTGGCTAGTTTGAATGAGAAACTGAATGTGCAGTTTCAGTGGATTTAATGTGAAACAGCCCCGTGGAACCTGTGGCTACCATATTGGGTAGTGGAGTTCTAGAGGGTCCGTGTATGGTCTAGAACATTTTGTGAATTTTTGGAACATGGTTGCAGAATTTGATGTGTCTGTGTGTTTTTCTAGGAAGTGATTCCATGACCTTTATTAGATTCTCAAACTCACCAACAAAGATTAAGTTCTACTGCTCTAGGGCGTGGTGGAAAGTGAGCAAGTTGAGGGAGCTGAGTATGGCCACTGGTAACCACTGCTGTTCCCCCTTTCTCGTTTTTTCCTGTTCTCAGCTGTGGGTGGCTCCTCACGATGAACCCCTATGCTGTTTACTTCTTCGTCACAGGCTGGGACCGTTAGCCCAAAGCCCACTGGTGTCACACTCAAACTCTCATACATTCAGTTGTTTTAAATAGTGTCAAAAAAACTATTTTCAAAGCCACTTGGAGCCTGCCTCATTTACATGCTCCATAAAACTTCACCCATCGTCTGCAGACCACAGGTGAGTCGAGTACTAGGCTATATAAATGTCCCCAAACCGTCCGTTGTTACTCGTTGGCCTGTCTGACCCTGAGACTCCCCACCAAGCTGCTGAGTGACATTACCCAGACACAAACGTTTCCTCTCTCGTTTCCCCTCCTTCCCTGAAAATGCCCTTACTCTATTCCCCATTTAGGGGGTGGCACCCATGCCTCTGTCTCTGGAAGGTTACTTGCAGGGAGGAATTTCCCCTCTCAGACAGCCCTGTCCTTGTGCGGCCCAAATAAAGCTTGTTACTGCCTCTCATGGTCCTGTGTCTCCCTCCATCACCTCACACCCCAGTTCCTGAACTCACTATAAATCCTTACAAGAGACAGACAGACAGAGCAGATGCGGTAGTAGGAGATATTACTATGGAAGCCAGTAGTTGGTGTGATGCCAAGAAGGGGTCATGAAGTAAAGAATGTAGGCAGCCTCCAGAAACTGAAAGAGACAAGGAAATGGAGCCTCACCTGCAGCCACCAGAAGGAATGTCACCCTCTAGCAATTTAAGTTTAAATTTCTCACCTCCAGAAGGCTAAGAGAAAAAAAGAGTTTTTATTTTAAGCCACTAAATTTGTGATAATTTGTTACAGAAATAATAGGAAACTAACATACCTTGTATATATGCATACCTATAAATATTTCTACATCTACCCATCTGTGTCTGCTAAGATAAATATGACATGGTACCAGTGTCTCCAGCGCTAATCCATTCCTTACCACGTGGATCATTCTAGCCTTCCCTTTCTGCTTATCTATAACTGTGCTCACCTACAATGGCTCCCGGCATTCGGCACCCATAAGCTTCATTTGTTCAACCAGTATGCATGTAAGGAAGTTTCAGAAATGTTCAGCGATAGGCCTGTGAGAATTTATCGCCCTGAGGACAGTGTTTTGCCTTTAGCTTAGCCCTCCTACTTTTATTTTTTATTCAACCCCCACCTTTTAAGTTTTGAAATATTGTAAGATTTTATTTATTTGTCAGAGAGAGAGGGAGCTCGCACAAGCAGGGAAAGCGGCAGGCAGAGGGAGAGGGAGAGCAGCAGGCTTCCTGCTGAGCAAGAAACCTGATGTGGGACTAGATCCCAGGACCTTGGGATCCTGATCTGAGCTGAAGGTAGATGCTTAACCAACTGAGCCACCCGGGTGTCCCAAGTTTTAAAATATTTTAAACATATGGAAAATTTGCTTTCTTCTTGGCAAGCTTAGTGCTATGGATGCTATTTCTCTCCCTGTTCTGCTCATTCCTTCTGGGTCTTAGTCCCCTTCCCCTGAGGAGTTCCCCCAGAAGATGCTTGGCAGGATTTTTTTTTTTGAAGATTTTATTTTATTTATTTATTTGACAGACAGAGATCACAATTAGGCAGAAAGGCAGGCAGGGATGGGGTGGGGGGGAAGCAGGCTCCCTGCTGAGCAGAGAGCCCGATGTGGGGCTCGATCCCGGGACCCTGGGATCATGACCTGAGCCAAAGGCAGAGGCTTTAACCCACTGAGCCACCCAGGCGCCCTGCTTGGCAGGGTTTTAGACCTGCTTGACCCTCACCTCTACCTGGTTGCCTCACCCAACCCCTGGCCTTTCCAGATCTGCCTGACTCCTCTCCTGGTGGCTTTGTGGCTCCTGTCACATCTCTCTTCAACCTCCATCGTCTCCCAGGAGCTTGTCCCCGGGTATACACATCTATATAATAGTAGGCAGTGGCACTGGAGAGACAAGGCTACGTGCTGAGAGACTTGGAAAGGAAAGGGAGAATATCGGGGCAGGGAGCGCCTGGGTGGCTCAGTCGGTTAAGCATCTGTGTTTGGCTCAGGTCATGATCTTGGAGTCCTGGGATTGAGCCCTGCCCCCAGGTTATTGAGCCCCCTTGCTCTGTGGGTAGTCACCTTCTCCCTCTCCCTCCACCCCTCCCCTTGCTCATGCTCTCTCTCTCTCTCTTTCTCTCAAATAAATAAATAAAATATTTTTAAAAAGAAGGCTGTGTGGAGATTTCAGTACTGATGGACCTTGTGCATTACCCACTGAAGGAGGGCACAGTGTAGAGCTCCCCAGACGTCTTGGTAAAGGGAGTGCTTTGCTGACAGAACACTTACTCATCTCACAGATCTAGTCCTCCCCGGAAGACTTTGGGAACTATGGCTCTATACTTTAAATTGGTGATCAATGCATTTGGGCCCAGGACACAGATGGGAGATGATGGGGATCCCTAACGGATGGGCAGTGAGACGCTAAAGAGACTTCCCCCTCTCCCATCGGCTTTGAGTGACCCTGCGGTGGTCATGGCCTGAATCCCTTCTTGGGTTTTGTCTCAGAGGGTCATGCCCCACTGAAGGAAAGTTCTTTCCAGGCTCCCTGAGCCTGTCTTACTGTAAACAGGGATTATACTGGACCTCTTTTAAAGGGGACAACTCTACTAAAGTTAATTCAGAGGGCAAGCAGCTGGGGTCCTCCAGTTCACCAGGGGTCCCCAGTCATTTCCATGATGCCCCCAAAACTGTAGCCGGAAGTTGTGATAGCTCTAAGGCATTTTGCCAGTAGTAGATGACAGGTGGGATTGGTGACAGAAAGACAGCAAGAAACAGTGGGGCTGGGCATTGAAAGCCTAGTCTGGGGGGCGCCTGGGTGGCTCAGTGGTTTAAAGCCTCTGCCTTCGGCCCAGGTCATGATCTCAGGGTCCTGGGATCGAGCCCCCCCCCCCCCCCCCCCGTCGGGCTCTCTGCTCAGCAGGGAGCCTGCTTCCTCCTCTCTCTCTGCCTGCTTGTCTGCCTGCTTGTGATCTCCGTCTGTCAAATAAATAAATAAAATCTTTAAGAAAAAAAAAAAAAAGAAAGCCTGGTCTGAACCGCAACAGAGATCCACAGTTGGACTCCTGCCAAACTAAAGAAGGCCCTCTGTGGCCACCAGTGGCCGTGCTGGTGATGAACTGGACTAACCACCCAGAGGCACATTTCTGAAAACCCCTGGGGCAAGAGGCACACATGATGGGGATGTGTTGGGTGTGCTCATGGGTGAACCTGGTGGGGAGGAGCAGCCTAAGGGGTGGCCCATTCCTAAACACAGAGAGGGTAACAATGGGGATATTTATTTATTTTAAAGATTTAATTTATTTATTTGTCAGAGAGAGTGAGTGCACAAGCAGGGGGGAGCAGCAGAGGGAGAGGGAGAAGCAGACTCCCTGCTGAGCAAGGAGCCCAACATGGAACTCCATCCCAGGACCCTGAGATCATGACCTGAGCCGAAGGCAGACACTCAACTGACTGAGCCACCCAGGTGTCCCGGATGTTTGTTTTTTATTTTTTATTATTTTTTTATTTTTTTAAGATTTTATTTATTTATTTGACAGAGATCACAAGCAGGCAGGGAGGCAGGCAGGAGGGTGGGGGGAAGCCAACTCCCTACTGAGCAGAGAGCCCAGTGTGGTTCTCCATCCCAGGACCCTGAGATCATGACCTGAGCAATGGGGATATTTATAAATCCAGTTCCAGCTGCCACGGGAGACCCAGAGGGGAGGTGTGTTGCACTCTGCACGCTGAGGAACCCCTCCCGCAGGGCAGGAGAACTGCAGCTGGGGTCCACCTTGACTGGACACAGGAAAACAGCTGCTCACGCCCACAGCCCGAGATCCTTATGAAATCCCAGGGAGAGCCCCGGGTGCCACTGCCGCCCAGGGTGGGGGCGCACCTTCAGGCAGAACAGATGGCCACAGTCTTGCTCTCCCTTCCCGTGGTGGGGAGATTGTAATGTCTACAATGCAAACGTTCTTTAGACATCTGTAAACTTCTCTGAAAACTTTCTGAGACTGGGGCTCCCAAAATCAGATTGAGTTATATAATTTTATAATTATAAAGCCACTTAACAGATTGAGCCAGCCAGGTGACCTGATCATGTATTAAACGTTTAACCAAGTAAGGACTCCTGGGTGGCTCAGTCACTTAAGCATCCAACTCTTGATTTTGGCTCAGGTCAAGATCACGGTTCTCCCTCTCCCTCTGCCACTCTGTACTGCTTCCCCTGCCCCCCCCCGCCCCCTGCTCACTCATGCTCTCTAATATAAATAAATGAATCTTAAAAAAAAACATATGATCCGCCCTAGAGAAGAAATATAATTATACTTCACTGAAAATTTTACACAGTGGATAGAAAATTGACATATTTAAGGAGCAGACAACGCCAAAAAGATTCTGACACTGTATTTTGATTCTTGCCCTTCCTAGCCAGCTCCCGCCTCGACACCCACAAGGCTGCTGACTACAGTCACCCACGAGTCTCGGCCTGAGAACGTTTTCTCACTCTTGGAGCATGGTGGACATGACACAAGGCCATCAGAAGGGCCAGAGATTTACTGCCCCTGGAAGCAGCTAGTCCTTCATTAATAACGGTTGGGTATTTCACAGCTACATACTCCAGGGACCAATCCCCAATGATCTTGTTTCCTGACGCCTCCAAATACCCCAGCGAAATCCATTCTGGGGGGCCTCTTCTTCTCTGTTCCCCATCGTCAACCCCAGGGTCAACCTTGTGACTTTTTTGACCACTATCCGGTAACAGAACATCTTCGGTGAGCTTAGTATGCCACAAGGTCAGTGTCCTGTCCACGGTAATAACCACAACTCTAATCTATTTTCAGCGTCTGTGCCTCTCCCTTCCCCCAGCTCTGGCTGGCCAGGGGCTGAAGCCTTGGGTAGAAAAGGGGAACAAGGTGTGGTGTGGCTTGGTTCTCCCGCTGAGACTAGTCCGGCACCTGCCTCCCTCCCCTTTTGCAACCCTTTGTCCCGGAGGGTCTGTTTAGCATGGGAAGGAACAAGAGGTCAGGGTCATGACAGGTCTCCTTTATCTGGATGGATTTTAGCAGCTGTTTAAATCTGACTTTTTCTTCTTTGGTGGGGTCTTTCAAGGCAATTTGGAGACCTCATCTCTGGGTCTCCATACCCCGCATTTCCCTGATATATGACCTTCATGTAGAGAGCTGCCCCCAACCCTCCCAGTCACTCTCCCACTTTTTAAAAAAAGATTTTATTGATTTATTTCAGAGAGACAGCCAGAAAGTGCACAAGCAGGGGAAGGAGCAGAGAGAGGGGGAGAAGCAGGCCCCCTGCTGAGCAGGAGCCCATAGTGGGGCTCTATCCCAGGACCCTGGGATCACAACCCTGAGCCACCCATGAACCCCGCAGTCACTCCCTTTTATTTACTTTTTATTTTTTCTAAAGGTTTTATTTATTCACTCACAAGAGACAGAGAGAGAGAGGCAGAGGCAGAAGGAGAAGGAGGCTCCCCACAGAGCAGGGAGCCCGACTGGGGACTCAGATCCCAGGACGCTGGGGACCATAACCAGAGCTGAAGGCAGACGCTTAACTGACTGAGCCACCCAGGTGTCCCAGTGACTCCCTTTTAAAATGTATTTGTGGGGGCACCTGGGTGGCTCAGTGGGTTAAAGCCTCTGCCTTCGGCTCAGGTCATGATCCCAGGGTCCTGGGATCGAGCCCCACATCGGGCTCTCTGCTCAGCGGGGAGCCTGCTTCCTCCTCTCTCTTTGCCTACTTGTGATCTCTGTCTGTCAAATAAATAAATAAAATCTTTTAAAAAAATAAAATGTATTTGTGATTCTGACTTCTTGCCACTGTCTCCCTCAACCTTGGAGAGAGACCAATGGAGGCATCCCAGCGGCCTCCTTGAAGACCCATCCCCTCAGTAAATGTGAGGTGTAAGGCATTTTCCACTCAGAAACTCCGCAGGTTTTCCATCGTCTCCCAAGAGGGCCCCTCTCGATCCCACACCCCCCTCCCCAGACGCCGCCATGTCAGTGAACCTTCTCTAAGGGGGAGTTGCCAGCCTTGCCCTGTTTGGCGCCTCTGGGTAGCACGATGAGGAGTCAGATGGACAGAGAGCACGTGAACAAGTCACACCCCAAAGCACAAGAAGGGACCACGTAACTTCAGTTTTAATGGTGCCCTCAGGGGAAGGATTTGTTGATCCACATCGTTTTCTTGGATTTTTCATCGTCCCCAAGGATCGTGGGTGAGTAGGTCTTATGGCTCTTTGGTAAAGGCCACCTCCAACCCGGTGTTTTCTGTGTCAGCGCCCACAGCCACTCCCTCAGAGTCTCGTCATTTCTGTGCCTTCCCAGCTGCCTCCCCAGTAAAAAGCTCAGCACATTCTGAGAGGCCGTGGGCTTGAGGTATTCGTCTGCCTTCTTCCTGATGCTCGGCGTGGGCGCGCCGGGACGCCCTTCAGAACGTCCTTCCTCCATACCTGGCTGATGTGGCAGGCGGCTCCAGGAAGAAGCACAACTGGAAAAACCCTGTAAAAGTGGATGGGATCTAGAATTGGTTATAGGAGAAATAACAAGTGCCCCGGAAGTCCCTCTGAACTTCCATCTACTTGCACGTGCGTGTGCGTGTGTACACACATACTTACACACACACACACACACACACACACACGCCCCGACTTAGTCATAAGTTACCGCCTTGAGGTGATATCTGCCATGCTCTGCCAGCTTTATCATTTATTTGAACCCCACAGATATAACGAAGATACTTCTAGAATCTCTATTTTGTTCCATGGACATGTTCATCAATTCCTGTTTCGATTGCTAATCCTGTAGAGTATGTTTTAATAGATAATATGATAATAGATAGATCTTTAATAGATATTGGGATAACCCCTCACATTTTCTCTTGGAGGTAATTGTATAACCCAGTCACCTAATTTCAAATACACATTTAAAACCGTGTTGGGATTTCTAACTGGGATTGCACTGAAGTCATAGATTTAGAGAACTGAGATCATTTCAAAGATTAGTCTTCTTTCCCCTGCCAAAAAAATATTATTTTAGTGTCCAAACAGGAAGTACATAAAAGGTTCATGTATACTTTCCATAGGTTTCTTTCAAAGAATTATATTTGTAGGTGTTTCACAATGCTTGTGACTAATGAGAATCAGACATTTTATTTCTTAGAAGAAGTGTATGCAAAATGTATTTTTTATGTGTTTAACTGCTATCAACTGACCTTTCCTGATCTACTTCCTGGGTGATGGCTTTGGTTTTTCTAAGAAGGAAATCCCTTTAGAGAAAGGCAGTTTTGCTTTCTTTTGGTAATATAATGCTGAGCATTAATAATAGTTTTTATCCCTTTCTGATGTCTTTTAGACCCTGAACACCATATCTGAGTGTCTTGACATGATTCTACAGGGGGTGGGAGGAAAGCGAGGGGAGGGGTGAGTGGGTCTTCCCTGCCTCTCAAAAAAAGGAGTGTGTGACCTGACTTTCATTGACCTCAACTGCTTCAAGTGTCACATGAATGAGGATAATAAGTGTCCCTCCTCTGGCACCCGTCACCCACTCACTGTTTTCAGTCCTGAACCAGAAGTAACCCAGGTGATAACCGCAAGTGTTCAGATCTTGCATGTGGCCTCAGGTTCTGAGAGCCATTGTGAGTCACCACAACACCTCCGGGGCTTAGCCAATGGGACCTCAAGGAAGAAGAAGACAAGGAGAGAAGAATTTTTCCTCTCACTCCTCTCTCGACCTCTCTTCTGGACGGACCGTCGTCTCTGACCGTCGTCTACAGAAACCTCAGTGGTCGGTCAGGTAAGCCATCCATTTGTAATATGGTCTGGGGCCGTTGCCGCACTAACCCACCCGACGAATCCCAGCCCTGCTGGGTAGAAGGGGGGAGGTCACAGGACTACCATTTGTTCAAACTGGCACGGAGACGGGACTGTAGAGAAGTGGGGAGGAGCATGGGATCTAGATCCGGGGCTTTCTTACTTCCTTCCTCATCTTTTTTCAGGCTTTCTCCATCGGGCTCCTTCCGTGAAGGCATCTGTGGTGTCGACCGGTCATGGAGAAAGAAAAGTCTGAAGCCCAGAGCAGCACATCCACACCCAGTGATGAGAAGAAGACGAGCGGCCGCCGCTCAAGACAAAACACGTCAACCAAAAATGTGCTGCACTTCCTGCTGGAAAGGCAGGTGGGCAGGCACAGGAGCGATGTGGATCTGTCCACGTGGCTGTGGATGCTGACCTGAGCCATACCCGGGGGGGAGGTGGCTGGCCCTTGCTAAAAACACACACACACACACACAAAACCAGGGGTCTTACCTGCTTATGCCTACCCACCATTTTTGAAAATGCAAAACAAAAACAAAAAAAAATTGGTTTAAACTGACATCCACCTCCCTTGTTTCGGCTACTACAATAAAAACTGTTTTCACCCCTTTCGGTTTGATATGCTTTTATTGCTCAAAGGGCGTTTTCGCTTAGTTACGCTTAGTTACGCTGAGGATTCCATGCCTGGTAACGCGGAATGCGGGGGCTCTCCCGGCCTGGGAGGTGGTGCGGTCGCGCGGCAGGTCCCATCTGGTCCACCTTTAACCTGAAACAAGAGCCAGGGAACGGTGATGCAGAAATGGGTCCCTCCGGAACCGAGACTCCTGTCCCTAGGCCTGGCTGTGTCCCCCTGGGAAATCTAGTTGTTACCCTGGTGAAAGACGTTGTTGAAGAACGAGCCAAGAGCGGGGAGGGAAGTTTAGGGTACTGGTTTTGATTTTGTTATTCCGTCGCTCATGGGAATATCATTTTAGACACTATAGCATTGGGACTTTGTTGGTTTTATTTCATATTAAAAAAATCAAGGGCGCCTGGGTGGCTCAGTGGGTTGAGCCTCTGCCTTCAGCTCAGGTCATGGTCTCAGGGTCCTGGGATCGAGCCCCGCTACGGGCTCTCTGCTCAGCGGGGAGCCTGCTTACCCCTCTCTCTCCCTGCCTCCCTGCCTCCTTGCAACCTCTCTCTGTAAAATAAATTAATAAAATCTAAAAAAAAAATCAGAGCACACGGCATTTTAATATGGGAACGTCACACCTCCAAGGGCCTCCTGAAGGAAAGGACTCTTCTCGCGGCCCCCCAGGGGCCCCCCTCGGCGGGGTGCGGTAAAGCCGGGTGGGCCGCAGCTGGCAGCGGGGAATGTGCGGGGCTGAGTGAGGACGTGGGCGGTGCAGACGCGGGCCGTCGTGCGCCCGGTGGGGACGCGGCCAGCCCCGGGAGGGGTGGGAGGGGTGGGAGGGGGCGACGACCAGGGCACCCCAGCGAGGGCGGAGCCGTGGGAGCAGCGCAGCCGCGGGCTCGCCTGTCCCGGGAGGCGCGGGACGATTCCAGTCCCTGTGCCCCTGCCGGGCGGGCACAGTCCTCCGCCACCCCCGCCTGCCCCTGCCCGCACCTCGGGGCGCCCGCTCCTCCCTGTCGCTCCGGCCGGCGGTTAAGCGGAACCGCTGCAGCCCTCCACGTCCCGTCACCTCCTCCCCGGGCCTGTCCCCTGTGCCGCCGCCGTCTGACTTGGCCTCCGGGGTCGCCGGAGGGGCGGCTTCGCGCCCCCGCTGCCGCGCGCGGCTCACGGCAAAGGGAGGCGCGACCGGCCAGGACGCTTGGGACGAGTCCCACAGCCGCCACCTCGAGCGACGGGAAGCGCGGCGCGGAGGGCCGTGGCCGTGGACCCTTTGGTGCCAGGCGGCGTGGGCGCACAGCTGCGCGCACAGGTCCCCGACCCGGAGCAGCGGGGGGCACTCGGGACGCCCCAGAGCAGCTGGCACCGCCTACCGCGCAGCTCCCTGGCGCGCCCGACCCTGGGCGGAGGCCGGTCCCAGGCAGCAACACACGTGGTGGCACCTCCGACAGCAAAACCGCTGAGGGCCGTGTTCATGGGGCAGAGGTGGTGGGGCGGAGATGGGGGTGGGCGTTTGGAGGTTGGAGAGGCCTTGGCACAGAGCCTCCACCAAGTGCCTATCGATCGTACTGTAAGGACGTCCCCCCACCCCAAAGTTACGGGGGGGGGTGCATTTCAGTGTCCATGTGCAGGGCTCCATTTGTGTCTCCGGAAGTCAGAAGCACAAATAAGACATCCCATAGGGCAGTGGCTGGCAGAGACAGAAAGAGAGGAGAGGGAGACGGAAAGGGGAAAAGGAAATTGGCCCCAAAAGTCGATCCTGGGCGCCCCCTGCACAGCACTGGCCGTGTCCACACCCATCCTCCTTAAGAGCCTTCTGCCTTCTGGTTTGTCTAGGGGCTCAGACCCTCTTTTCAGAGGAATCCTTCCTATGGGGCTTGACAGCATCCCTGGAGAACCAGCACCAAAGGTCCAGGGAAGAGGCTCCTTCACTCCCAAAGGCTCGGGAAAAGCGGACGCAATGCCCACCCTTCCTCTGTCTTCCTGGAGTGAGGAAAGGAACAGGAACAAGAAGTGAAAATGTACGGAGGAAGGGGTGGGCCACCTCTCATTCTTACCTTTCAGTTGGCTGCCCGCCTCTCCTTCTCTCTCCCCCAAGTCTGAGCCAGCTGGAAGGAAAGGGGAGGAAGGGGCTCCCTCATGTGTGTAAAGGGGTCTGTGCTCTGAGGGCCACCAGAACCCATTTAGCAGAAGGGTAAATGGACACGCCGCCTGTGCCTTACGTATATATTTATAATTGTAAGGAATCTTTCTAAAGAAAACATACATCTGGGGGCGCCTGGGTGGCTCAGCTGGGTAAGCGTCTGACTTTTGGTTTCACCTTGGGCCAAGATCTCCGGGTTTTTTTGTTTTTTAAGATTTTATTTATTTGGGACGCCTGGGTGGCTCAGTTGGTTAAGCGGCTGCCTTCAGCTCAGGTCATGATCCCAGCGTCCTGGGATCGAGTCCCACATCGGGCTCCTTGCTCGGCAGGGAGACTGCTTCTCCCTCTGCCTCTGCCTGCCACTCTGCCTGAGCTCGCTCGCTCGCTCTCTCTCTCTCTCTAATAAATAAAAATCTTTAAAAAAAAATGTTATTTATTTATTGGACAGAGATCACCAGTAGGCAGAGAGTCAGGCAGAGAGAGAGGGAGAAGCAGGCTCCCTGCTGAGCAGAGAGCCGGAGATCATGACCTAGGCGGAAGGCAGAGGCTTAACCCACTGAGCCACCCAGGGGCCCCTCAATACTTTCTTTTTTAATGATTTTATTTATTTATTTGACAGAGAGAGACACAGGGAGAGAGGGAACACAAGCAGGGGGAGTGGGAGAGAGAGAAGCAGGCTTCCTGCTGAGCAGGCAGCCTGAAGTGGGGCTTGATCCCGGGACCTCCGGATCATGACCTGAGCTGAAGGCAGCCGCTTAATGACTGAGCCACCCAGGTGCCCCAATCAATAATTTTTTTGAAAAAGAAATACATGTGTCTAGGAACAAAAGTTCGGGGGCCCATGGGTGGCTCAGTTGGTTAACATCCGACTAGTCTGACTTCAGCTTTGTCTTGATGCCAGCATCTTGGGCTCGAGCCCCATGAGGGGCTCCCTGCTCCACGGGAGCTTGCTTCTCCCTCTCCCTGCTGCTCCCCTTGCTTGTGCTCTCTCTCTCTCTCCCTCTTTCTCTGACAAATAAATATTTTTTAAAAAGTTCTATTGGCGGGGTGCCTGGGTGGCTCAGTGGGTTAAAGCCTCTGCCTTTGGCTCAGGTCATGATTCCAGGTCCTGGGATCCAGCCCCCCATTGGGCTCTCTGCTCAGAGGAGAGCCTGCTCCCCCCTCTCTCTCTGCCTGCTGCTCTGCCTACTTGTGATCTCTATCTGTGTCAAATAAATAAATAAATAAATAAAATCTTTTTTAAAAAAGTTCTATTAGCATCAAGTACAGTCTCTAAGACTATAACTTCTCTCTGAAGGCAAAATAGCCATAAAATTACTTTGTTCCTTTGGACATGCTTTTCTCTAGGGAGTGGAGCACGCGTCAGTGTGAGGCAGTCCATCCATCCATCCATCCATCCAACAAACATAGGCAAAATACTTTTGCCTGCTCATTTTCCCAGACATCACACAGTTACAGAAACCTTTCAAAAATGTGTCTCTTTTCCCTGAAATAATTCAATTATGATTCATGAAATCATGAAGTCACGTTTACTGTCATAACATTTTAGAACTCTTGAAAGCTTAGACTGTATTTCCTCTAAACACTTCATGTTATACATAAAAAGCTGAGCCGCAAGTAGGGCATAGTGACTTGGAGCTTTCCCCAGTCTTTTGCTCAAACACCGGGACAGAAGCCCTCAGTCCTGTTGCCTAGAACTGTATACTTTGTTTCTCCATGGGACTGCAACAGATATTTTTAGTCTACCAACTTGATTCCAAGTGGTTTTTTGTAGAATAGAGATTAGAAACGCATTGTGATAGCTGTGAACCAAAAATTAAAATATTGGGGATAAAATTCCATTTACTGTAATAAGAATAAATCAGCTATGAACCACGTTTAAAGTAAGAATGCAGAGCTCTGACTTTTCAGGTATCATACAATGTGCAGATCTCATTAAAAGAAGGAGGCGCCCGGCTGCCTCAGTCGGAGGAGCATGCCACTCTTGATCTCGGGGTTGTGAGTTTGAGCCCCACGTTAGGTGTAGAGATTACTTAAATAAATATATAAACTTTGTAAAAAACAAAAGGAGAGATGAAGGCCTGCAAACAGACAGGCAGAAAGGTAGTCAGGGAGCCCAATAGGTTCTAGCTCCAACAAAAGGGGGTAAAATCAGCTATGGGAACAAATTAAGAACTACCCTTTTAGCTACCAGTGACCTTCCCTTTGTTCATACTCTACGCCCCCCCACCCTGCCGTTTGCTGATCTGTTATTAAGCAATGTCTGGCTGAATGAAGGTTGCTGTGATTCAAATCAGGTAGTAAGCAGAAGTGTAAATAAAGGAGATGGTGGGTTGATGCTGTTAGGAAAAAAGAAAGTAAGAAACAAAAGAAATAAGAAGGAGAACAAGATAACACAACAACAAAATACAAAAGGCAGAAAAAGTATAATTCTAGGAAAAAGAATTACTCCCAGGTCGTGTAAGAGAAAGTTTGACGTACTCTTTTTTAATAGCACTAAGAAATTTTGAATCATGGGCAAAAATGAAATTAAATAAGAAATGATAAGAGAAAGAAGAAAATAAACAGTGAACAATGAGCTAGCAAAGTTCATGCAAGAAGTGGAAGAAATACAGCCACGGCTTAAATGGAACCACATTAGAAGATCAGGAATCAGAAATGGAGAGTACTGAAAAACAGAAAAAACAGAGGGCTGGTACAAGGAAATAGAATAGTAAAAAGACAAAAACAAAACAAAAACCAAAGGAATAAAAGCCTCTCAGAGACAGGGAGAGATGTAGAAGAGAACAGTACCTGAACCTATGGGTTGTTGTTACCCTTCCATTTGCAACTGGAAAAGTCATTGTTTTAAAAGGGGGACCTAGCATTCTGCTTTTTCCTTTTTTTTAAGGTTTGATTTATTTACTAAATGGAGAGAGAGAGAGCACAAGCAGGGGGAGTGGCAGGCAGAAGGAGAGGGAGAAGCAGGCTCCCTGCAGAGCAGGGGGAGCCCTACGTAGGGCTTGATCCCAAGACCCTGAGATCATGACCTGAGCTAAAGGCAATCGATTAACCCACTGAGCCACCCAGGCACCTGCACGCTGCTTTTTCTATTCTCTTCTGCAATTTACAATGTCAGAAGGTTTATTAGTTTGCCACAGACTCAGTGGATTAAGCATCAGAAATGTATTGTCTATCAGTTCAGGAGATTAGAAGTCAGAGATCATGTGCGGTTAGTGCTACTCCTTCGGAGGGCTGTGAGGGAGAGTCTGTTCCAGGCCTCTCCTCTAGCTCCTGGTGGTTTGCTGGCAAGATCTGGCATTTTTTAGTGTAGTAGTCAGGGTTCTCTGAAGACAGGGCCAATAGGATGGATGGATGGATGGATGGATGGGCAGACAGACAGATGGATGATAGGTAGATAGAGGCAGATTTACCAGAAAGAATTGTCTTGAGTTATTAATGGAGGCTGAGAAGTCCCAAGATCTTCAGTCAGCAAGCTGGAGACCCAGGAGGGCCAAAATGGTGAATGTTCTAGTCTGAAAGGCAGCAGTCTTGACACCCAAGGAAAGCCAATGTTTCAGTTCAAGGTCACTGTCCTCGCTCAGTCCCTCAGTCGCGCTGGAGGAGTTTCTTCTAATCCATAGGAGGGTCAAATGTTAATATCATTCAAAACATCCTCCGGACACACCCACAGCAATGTTTGACCCCTTGGCTGAGTACCGTGGGCCCCCAGGCAAGTTGATACGTAAAATTAACCTTCCCCCTTCCAGCTTCTGCTTCATCTCCCTGATCGCGGCTTCCCCTTCACGTGGCAGTCGGCCTGCACACAAATGTGTCCAAATGTCCCCTTTTTAGGACACCAAGTCATACGGAATTAGAGGCCCATCCTAGTCGAGAATAACCTCATCTTAACTAATTGCATCTTCAACGACCCCATTTCCAAATAAACTCACATTCTGAGGTATTGGGGATTAGGGCTTCAGCATATGAATTTGTCAGGGGCACAATTCAATCCACAACGGAAAGCACGTCCGTGATTTTTTCAGAATATTCTAATCTAAGTGAATAGTGCCCCCCCCCCCGGCTTACAAAATGGGAATTTGCCTACTTTGTAGGTAACAGATCTTCTCAAGTGTGTGTGGTGTCTAAACAGGGCATCTCTCTTGATCGGATGGGGGCCCCCAAGGGTGGGGTGACAATCGGGTAGAAGCCAGTGGCGTGGGCGGTGAAAGGATTCACCTGAGGCAGAGCAAAGGGGATAGAAGTTTCTGGAACACACCTTGAGGGAGCTGTGGGCAGGACAGCAGGGGTGAGGCTGCATGCCAGGAGGCAGGGGGTGGGGGCTGTTTTTAAAGGGGGAAGAGGAGGGGTTATGGTGACCTATGGACTTCTCCCATTTTACTTAACTGTGCCTGGTCCTATGTAGCCCACTGGTCACTTAGGGCCTATGGATATCTTGAGGTGGGTGGCCCAGTGGTCCTGCCTGGATTCAGCCAGGGGGTCCCTGTGGGCCCTTTCTACAATCCATACCCTGGGATCATGACCTGAGCTGAAGGCAGACACTTAACCCATTGAGCCACCCAGGCATCCCCAAAACATGTTTTTTTTTTAAGATTGTATTTATTTATTTGACAGACAGAGATCACAAGCAGGCAGAGAGGCAGGCAGAGAGAGAGGGGGAAGCAGGCTCTCCGCCAAGCAGAGAGCTCGATGTGGGGCCTGATCC
Organism: Taxidea taxus jeffersonii; assembly: GCA_003697995.1. Classification (NCBI taxonomy): domain Eukaryota; kingdom Metazoa; phylum Chordata; class Mammalia; order Carnivora; family Mustelidae; genus Taxidea; species Taxidea taxus. Next base: position 29,826 of record ML099506.1, on the reverse strand, counting down.
AAGGACCCTGAGACCATGACCTGAGCTGAAGGCAGAGGCTTAACCCTCTGAGCCACCCAGGCACCCCAACATGTTGTTTTTTTAAAGTCACTTTGTTTAGTTCTTTTTGAGTTAATAATACTAAATACAAGTCTTTTCCAAATGAGCACTATCACAGTGTCCTTTGAACAATAAATATCATCCTAACAATTTACATTTGTGTATTGTTATAGAATTTTAAAAGTAATATTACAATATCATATTAATATTCACAGCCACCTAATTACATTGGTGCATGTATGTTAACTGTTTTAAATATCTTGCCTCAGATCATTTAGCTAGAAATTATGAACCACGAATCCATTTAGTACACAGTATACTAAAATGTGTTAAAAATATTTGGCTGAGGGGCGCCTGGGTGGCTCAGTGGGTTAAGCCTCTGCCTGCGGCTCAGGTCATGATCTCAGGGTCCTGGGATCGAGCCCCGCATCGGGCCTCTCTGCTCAGCAGAGAGCCTGCTTCCCTTCCTCTCTCTGCCTGCCTCTCTGCCTACTTGTGATCTCTGTCTGTCAAATAAATAAATAAAATCTTTAAAAAAAAGAAAAGAACACTCAAAAGGAGTTCTTTGAGGTACACAATAATGTTAGATGTGGCTGTGGGTGAATGTCAGTATATAAAACTTAGCTTTACATCAGCATCTAACCAAATTCTCTTTTCTGTGAGCCTTTTGCTTGATTAGATTTTACTTTTTTTTTACTTCTGCTGAATTGCACTTTCATTTCAAAAAATGAAATAATTTGAATAAACTCATGTCCATTGTTCAAATACAAATAAACTAGCTTTAAATATGAATTCTAGACCATCTTGAATCTACCACTTGCCTTTGAATAACCAAGGACACAAAGCCATAAATGCAGTTTTTAAATTATTATACAATTGTCTGGGGTTTTTTAAATAATAAGATGCAGATGACTGAGGATCCAGATACAAATTCGTGAAAAAGAAGTGGAAGATTAGCAAACTAGAACTTGGGGCACCTGGGTGGCTCAGTAGATCAAGTGCCTGCCTTCGGCTCAGGTCCTGATTCCAGGGTTCCGGGATCAAGCCCCAAGTCCGGCTCCCTGCTCAGCGAGAAGCCTGCTTCTTCCCTCTTCCACACGCCCTGCTGGTGTTGCCTCTCTTGCTGTGTCAAATAAATAAATAAAATCTTTAAAAAAAAAAAAAAAGGAAGAAAAGAAAACTAGACCTTGCTGAGCAGGCTAGTAGGCGGGATCTTTTGTGATGAATGTTGAGCAATGATGCTGATGGGGAGCTAAATCCACCATTGTGGTGGAAAATTTCATGCCTCGATGAAATCTAGTCTTTTCTTTATGAAACCGACAACCACTTGGCTTGTGATGTCTCTGATGCACCCTGCTTTGCTTTCTCTTAAACTGCTTGCGTGTGAAAGCAGAAATGAAACTATATTAATTCATTGTCCTTTTTGCCACTGATTCTGCACTACATTTAATTTTTAAAATTATATTCTTTTTTATTTTTTAAAGATTTTATTTATGTATTTGAGAGAGAGAGATCACCAGTGGGTAGAAGGGCAGAGGGAGAAGCAGACTCCCCGCTGAGCAGGGAGCCCAATTTGGGACTTGATCCCAAGACCTTCAGATCATGACCAGAGCCAAAGGCAGAGGCTTAACTGACTAAACCACCCAGCTGCCCTACATTTGTGATTTTTTTTTAAGCCATGGTGCTGGGAGGGAGAAGATGAGTAGAATGCCTCATACTTCCTGCACTATGCCCTGGGAAAAGTGACCTTCCGTATTTGTTTGCCTAGACAATAGTTTGGAAGCATTTAAAGACCATTCCTTTGCAGACAATATAGAAAGGGTCAAATTTGTTTTTTGTCTTTAATTTGTATTTTTTCTTTAAAAAGTATAAATGGGGTGCCTGGGTGGCTCAGTGGGTTAAGCCTCTGCCTTTGGCTCAGGTCATGATCCCAGGGTCCTGGGATCAAGCCCAGCATCTGGCTCTCTGCTCAGCCGGGAGCCGGCTTCCTCCTCCCTCCCTCTGCCTACCTCTCTGCCTACTTGTGATCTCTGTCAAATAAATAAAATCTTTTTTAAAAAGTATAAATAAAGGGACGCCTGGGTGGCTCAGTTGGTTAAGCGGCTGCCTTCGGCTCGGGTCATGATCCCAGCGTCCTAGGATCGAGTCCCACATCGGGCTCCTTGCTCGGCAGGGAGCCTGCTTATCTCTCTGCCTCTGCCTGCCTCTCTGTCTGTCTGTGCTCTCTCTCTCTAACTAATAAATAAATT
>ML099506.1:9280-27438 GCA_003697995.1 Taxidea taxus jeffersonii | reverse complement strand
GCCTCTCTGTCTGTCTGTGCTCTCTCTCTCTAACTAATAAATAAATTTAAAAAATAAATAAATAAATAAATAAGTATAAATAAAGAATATATTTAATTAATGATAAATAAAAAGAATAAAGTATTTATTGTTTAAATGCTTTCATTATTAATGTTGTCTTTTATGATGATTTTAGCTAAAATTTTAATAATTTGAGAGTTATGTGTAGGAAACAAAGTCATAATTTATTGCTAGTCACTTCACTCTGTTCAGTGACTCAAATATTGATATACTTAGAGACAAATCGCCAAATTAAACAAAAAGCAGTTTTAAGAATTGATGTGCCCAGCTCTCTGCTCTGCGGGGAGCCTGCTTCCCCCCACCCCCTCTGCCTGCCTCTCTACTTGTGATCTCTATCTGTCAAATAAATACATTAAAAATCTTTAAAATTTTTAAAAAATAAAAAAAAAGAATTGATGTGCCCGGGAGCCTGTGGAGCTCAGTCCGTTGAGCCTCTCCAACTCTTGTTTTCTGCTCAGGTCATGATCTCAGGGTTAGATCAAGTTCTGTGTTGGGCTTTGTGCTCAGCATAAAGTCTGCTGGAGATTCTCTCTCCCTCTACGCCTGCCACTCATGCACGTGCTCTCTCTCTCTCAAATAAATAAATTTTTAAAAAGATTTTATTTATTTATTTGGGTGAGAAAGAGAACGCATGAGAGGAGAAAGATCAGAGGGAGAAGCAGCCTCCCTGCGGAACAGGGAGCCTGATGTGGGACTTGATCCTGAGACTGCAGGATCATGACCTGAGCCCAAGTCAGTTGCTTAACCAACTGAGCCACCCAGGTACCCCTCAAATAAATAAATCTTTAAAAAAATGATGTGCGGGGGCGTCTGGGTGGTTCAGTGGGTTAAAGCCTCTGCCTTCAGCTCAGTTCATGATCCCAGGGCCCTGGGATCGAGCCCCACATCAGGCTCTCTGCTCAGCGGAGAGCCTGCTTCCCCCACCCGCCTCTCTCTGCCTGCTTCTCTGCCTACTTGGGATCTCTGTCTGTCAAATAAATAAATAATTTTTTTTAAAAATTGATGTGCCATTTCCCATGTGCCAGGTTTGTAAAAACCATTGTCACCATTTTGTAACCGTTTCCAGGAAAAAGTGTTGTGTTGTAAATACATACTCTAGATTTTATGGAAGTTCCAATTATCCATGGTTACATAGCAATTTATATAACTCAGGATGAAGTCATTCAACCAGTGTATTTAATTTGATAGTGTTTTGTTAGGTATTTGGGGCTACATTAAAGAAAAACAATTTTCCCTTCTATATTATCATATCAGAAGCGGAAAAAGCACCTTTCCTCCCTGCTGTACACCTGTCGTTTCAGCAGGAAATCTCACATCGACAGAAGTGCAAGTGAAACTTGTACTCAAATGCATGTGCGAGAGAACCTTTAACATATCAAAACATTCTTAGTTTTGCCCTGGTAGTCTTAAAAAATAAAAGTGCCAGTTATTTTACCAGCAAAAGGGGTTTACTCGGCAACAGCAGAGAATTACAATCTGGGACAAGCAAACTAGGGGAACACCATAGGTAAGTCTAGAGAAAGAAGGAGGGGAAGGCTTTTTAATAAAGGGGGGGGACAGTGGGCAGAGCTGTTGTAAACTAGAAGTCCATTGGAGTAAACTGGGAGTTCTATGTATAGTGGCTTCTCATTGGCTGGGCTGTTGCCAGGGGGAAGAGGAAGTCTTCCTCCTTCAGTGCTGGGATAGTAAAGCAGTATCCACTTGCAAGGTCCTTCTCTTCAAGCTGGGTCCGTGATTGAACTTGAGCCGCAGGTAGGGAATGAGAGTTGCCCCTGGCCACCTCCCAACTCCATTTTAGTGAGGTTTCCCTTTATTGATTGTCACACCTTCAAACTGTTACCAATAATGTTCCTATATAATATTTTTAACTGACTCAGAAACTTTTAATGACTCCTTACTGCCTAAAGAATCAAGTCCAGGTTTCTAAACACTCAATGATCTGACCTCAACCCACCTTTTTAGTCTCCTGTCTCCCTATGCAGGCTTCTTAAGTTAAGGCAGACAACTGTGGGATGGTCACAGCTCAGCCAATGAGAAGCCACTATAATTCCAACCCCTAGTTTCCTCCACAAGAGCCTTCCTCTCCGTTGTTCTCTAGACTTGGCAATGGTTTTGTCGCAGCTAACTTCTCCCAGATTGCAATTCTCTGCTATTCTTGAATAAACCCATTTTTGCTGGTAAAGTAATTGGCAGTTTTATTTTTAAGGTTAACAAAGGATATCTTAGAGCAAAGGGAAACTATTGTGGGCTAGCATTCTCTGAAGAAATCTGCGTTTCCCAAGTATCCCAGTTTGGAGCCTATCAGAATGATCCAGATGAAAGATGATAAGGGCCCAAATTAGGCTGAAGACTGTGCCCAGCTCAGTTTGAAGGTTTAATTTTTCAATTTTTTTTGACAAGCCTTAGTAATTTGTTATATGTGAAGATTGAGAAGAAAGTAGATAAAGACTTGGAAATCAATTCGGCCTCACTGGCTAAAACAGTAGAAATTTTGTTAACTGAAGTAGGGCCCAGAAGAGGAGAAACGATTTTTGAGTTTAAGGTAATGGATTAAGTTTTAGACAGATAAGGTATTTGGGAGACATCAGTGAGGCAGTATTTACCAAGCAGTTAAACAAAAGCTACTGTTTATAGAGGGTTCACTGCGTGTCAGGCATTTTGCTAGGCCCTTGACATGCACTGCATTGCTTAAAACTTATGTTAGCTTTATGAGAAAGATTTTCTTATCATCTCTTAGGGGCCAAGAAAATGAGCCTTAAAAAAGTTACATAACTTTCTCTAAGCCACATACTTGCTAGTAATTAAACCAAGATTGAAACTGAAGCAGTCTTACTGTATGGCCCACTCTATTGGCCACCACCCTGTATTAGCTCCCTGATATGTAAGATTTGGAGCTTGGGAGAGAAATCAGGGCTAATACAGTACATTTGGAAGCTTATTCCACAAGCCTTTATTGAACTCCTGCCAAGGTCTGAGTACAGTGCTCTGAGTTTCAAGCACACAAAAGCCATTGGCATGGTCCTGAAAGTGAAAATGGAAATAATGGACTTGAATTAAGGAGTATGAGCAATAGGAAGAGAAGGAGCTGAAGTTAAGAATCCTGGGTTGAGGGGCGCCTGGGTGGTTCAGTGGGTTAAAGCCTCTGCCTTCGGCTAGGGTCATAATCTCAGGGTCTTGGGATCGAGCCCTGCATCAGGCTCTCTGTTCAGCAGGGAGCCTGCTTCCTCCTCTCTCTCTGCCTGCCTCTCTGCCTACTTGTGGTCTCTGTCTATCAAATAAATAAATAAAAATCTTAAAAAAAAAAAAGAATCCTGGGTTGGGCCCATGATTAGACAACACTCAAGAAGAGGAAAAGTAGGGACACTTGGGTGGCTGAGTACGTTAAGCGGCTGACTCTTGGTTTCGGCTCAGGTCATGATCCGGGTCCTGAAATCGAGCCTGCATCAGGCTCAGCACTCAGCTCAGAGTTGGCTTGTCCCTCTCCCTCTGCCCTTCCTTCTGCTTCCCCCCACCTCTCTCTTAAAGTAAGTGAAATCTTTTTAAAAACAAACATTATTTAAAAAAGAAGAGGAAAAAATAAGTAGTCAGAGAAAGTGGAAGAAAACTCAATCCAGGTGGCAAGTGAACTAAGGAAAGAGTGACCAACACTGTCAAGTGCTCCAGAAAATACTTAAATGAAAGAAGATTGAGAGGAGCTGTTAAGTCTTACAGTTTTGGGTGTAATTAATTATCTTCTCAGCAACTGGCCTATGGAGACTTTTTAAGAGAATGTGAAGGACAAATGTGAAGGTATATGTAAACCAATACACAGTTAAGCCCTGAAGAACATAGGGGTTAGGAGCTCCCATCCCTCTGTGAAATGGAAAATCCATGTATAACTTTTGCTTCCCCAAAACGTAACTACGAATAGCCGACTGCTGACTTACTGATAACATAAACAGTCAACACATATTTCGTATGTTAGATGTATTATATACTGTCTTCTCGCAATAAAGTAAGCTAGAGAAAAGAGCATGTTATTAAGGAAACCACAATAAAGAGAAGATACATTTACAATACCGCACTGTAGTTATTGAAAAAAAATATCCGGGACGCCTGGGTGGCTCAGTTGGTTAAGCGGCTGCCTTCGGCTCAGGTCATGATCCCAGCGTCCTGGGATCGAGTCCCACATCAGGCTCCTTGCTCGGCAGGGAGCCTGCTTCTCCCTCTGCCTCTGCCTCCCACTCTCTCTGCCTGTGCTCGCTCTCTCTCTCTCTGACAAATAAAAAAAAATTATAAAAAAAAAAGAAAGAAAAAAAATATCCACATATAAGTGGGCCCGCACCATTCAAACCCAGATTGTTCAAGGCTCAACTGTACTTCAGAATTTTGAGCACGAAAAGAAAAACAGATACAAGAGGATGGCGTAAGGGAGAAGCCAAAATTCAAGAGAAGGTTCTGTCTTCTGCTTTCTGCCTCACAGGTGTTTCCCTGATTCTAGAGCCTGAGGGAAGGGGATTGTTTGCAAAATTGAAGCACTTTGTTCTTACAAAATCAGAATTGATGGGTAGATGATCGGATAATTGAAAATGCAGATTCAAATGCAAAATCATATAGATAATGATACCTGCATACATTAAGCATCTTATTTTAATATGAAACCTGTAAATATTCATTTACTTAGCAACTTTTTGCTATGCAGCCAAGGCCTTTTCTTTGCACAAAGACCTGCCGGTTGCATTTCTTTGTGGGTTGTCCCAATCATCACATTCGTATACAGTCCCCCCCACCCTCTTCCAGTTTGGGTCTCTTTATTTTATTTTTGGAAAGATTTCATTTTTATGTAATCCCTACACCCAATGTGGGGCTCGAACTCACAACCCTGAGACCCAGAGTCTCATGCTCTACCGACTGAGCCACCCGGGTGCCCCAGTTTGTGTCTCCTTGAAGGGAAGCAGACCTTAGAGTCCCCTGTGAAGCAGTTCAAATACTGAGACCTTCTTGATATTTTTAGGAGCCATTCAATCTTTTGCCATTTTCTTTGTCATCACAATTCAACGATTTTAGATAAGGAATTTCCAAAGACTTTCTTTTGTTATTATTTCTTTTTTTTTTTTAATTTTAGTTCCAGCATAGTAAACAGACTTTCCGATGACTTTCAATCTAGTCTTCATAAAAGGATCAACTCTCTTTTCACACCAATATTTCACCAGTTTATACACTGACTCAAGCCTCCACAAGACCTCTGGACAAGCACCTGGAGAAAGGGGTCCATCGCAGCGGAGTCGGGGGCCACAAGAAGAAAACAATTGCCCTGCATTTGGGACTGCACAGTGAAAAGAGCAATGTCCCCCTGCCTGTGCCAAATGTGGACTCTGAGTGAAAGCCTTACTGGGTCATTTGGGAAAGGACCCCAACCAAGAGAACTGCCAGGAGTCTGAAAAGCTTTAGCAAAAGAGGCAAGGAGTGGGGGGTGTGTCTTATGGGAGGAACAGAGGAGAGGTGTTGTCCAGGTTCCACACTGAAGGAGTGGCCTAAGATGTTCCTAGTGGAAGAATCTCAAGGAAATCCGTGAAACGCATCCCGCAAAGGAAAGAATCAACTCTCGACGGCCATATCCAGACCAGATAGCATCACGGCTAAGTCATGACACTACTCTTCAAATAAGACTCTCCTCCTCTCCTCCCATCCTCAACATTCACCTGTCCTTCATCCTGCCTTAAGCCTGGAGATGTGTGACCCCATTCAGCACTTTACAGGTGTAAGGGAAAAAACAAACGAACAAAAAACGATTCCAAGGCAGGAAAATAGAAGCCAACCACATCTCTACTTTGCTACTAGAGTTTCCAAATTAAGTAGGTCCGAACTGGGACAGAAACATGACGGAATTTTATACATAGTGAGGGAAAGAAAAATTCTTCTCTACCCTCCAGATCTGTCAGCTGGATTAAGAATTAAATTTAGGGGGCGCCTGGGTGGCTCAATGGGTTAAGCCCCTGCCTTCGGCTCAGGTCATTGATCCCAGGGTCCTGGGATCGAGCCCCGCATCGGGCTCTCTGCTCAGCGGGGAGCCAGCTTCCCCCAATCTCTCTGCCTGCCTCTCTGCCTACTTGTGATCTCTGTCTGTCAAACAAACAAATAAAATCTTTGAAAAAAGAATTAAATTTAGGGGCGCCTGTCTGTCTCAGTCAAAAGAGCATGTGACTCTTGATCTCAGGATCATGAGTTCAAGCCCCACAATGAGTGTAGAGATGATTTAAATAAATAAAACTTTAAAAAAGAATTAAATTTGTATGAGATTAACAAAGGAAAACCCAAAGTTTTATTATATGCACACAGAGGCCCAATATTGAATTTGAGACCCCCCAAAATGACCAAGTCTTCCTTTTAGACAAGGAAATAATAAAGCTGCGAGGAATTGACAAGATAAAAAAAAAAAAAAGAAACAAAACCACCTTAACTTTGGGAGTTTCAATGAAAAAAGAATTCTAAACAGATTTGGGCCAGGGTCCTACATTAGTTCAAAGTAACCAGGGTTGTTTCTACAGGCTTCTCTGCTCTGAATTCCCCACCTCTGTCAATAAGGATGTCTCTTTATGTCTTGGTCCTGGAAGGGCACCTTTCACATGAGAAATTTATTTCTTGCTTTTAGGTGGACACAGGAGGTTCCGGGTGGCCTTCGTTCATAGGCTGTCTCTTAAGTAACTTTTTTATTTAAAGATTTTATTTATTTATTTGACACAGAGAGACCACAAGTAGGCAGAAAGGCAGGCAGAGAGAAAGGGGGAAGCAGGCTCCCCACTGAGCAGAGAGCCCGATGTGGGGCTCGATCCCAGGACCCTGAGATCATGACCTGAGCCGAAGGCGGAGGCTTTAACCCACTGAGCCACCCAGGTGCCCCTTAAGCAACTTTTGTTTGAAATAATATGCTAAAGTGGCACATTTTGGGGAATCCCACCTTTGGCCCCTACAGTAGTTTGGGATTTTGACTGTTAAAAGAGACTGGGTATTTTATTTTATTTTAAAGATTTTATTTATTTATTTATTTGTCTGTTTGTTTATCAGAGAGAGAGAGAGAACAAGCAGGGGGATCGGCAGGCAGAGGGAGAAGCAGGAGCCTGATGTGGGACTCTATCACACAACCCTGGAATCATGGCCTCAGCTGAAGGCAGATGCTCAACTAACTGAGACACCCAGATATCCCAATAGTTCTTTTATTTTTTAAGATAAAATAAATATTTTGATTTAAATATTTGATCTAAATATCAAATATAATTTGATATAAATATCAAATATAAATATCAAATAAATATTATTTATTTATTTGAGAGAGAGAGAGAGAGACAGAGCATAAGTGGAGAGAAGAGCAGAGGCCCCACTGAGCAGGGAGCTTGACATGGGGCTGGATCCCAGGACCCTGAGATCAAGACCTGAGCTGAAGGCAGATGCTTAACTGACTGAGCCACCCAGGCGTGCTGAGATTGGACATTTAATTACTGAAATTATCTTATTTTTATGATAGTGACCTTATAACTCTTTACTATCTAAAAGTTATCAAAATAATAATAGTAATCACCATCACCTAAGGAATGGGTACCCAGTTTGGACCCAGAGAAGGTTTAAGGAAATTTGGAGGTGAAGTGCAGGAGGGGAGAATCAAGTTCTCTGCTTGTACCCTATGTAGTTATCCTATAATATGCAATTTACAGTGATCAAGAACGTGTTTTAACTTCCAGAGTATGTTGATTATAAACTGTTACTTTTTTTTAAAAGATTTTATTTATTTATTTGGCAGAGATCACAAGTAGGCAGAGAGGCGGAGGGAGGAAGCAGGCTCCCTGCTGAGCAGAGAGCCCGATGTGGGGCTCGATCCCAGGAGCTGGGATCATGACCTGAGCCGAAGGCGGAGGCTTTTAACCCACTGAGCCACTCAGGCGCCCCTGAATGTTACTTTTGCTCTTTTATCTTTTGTACTGTGATAACCATTGTTAACCTTAAAAATAAAACTACCAGTTAGTCTCTCAGCAAAAATAGGTTTATTCAAGAATAGAAGAGAATTGTGATCTAAGTCACGGCAAAACCATAGGTAAGTCTAGAGAAAGAAGGAGGGGAAGGCTCTTTAATAAAGGGCCAGTGGGCAGAGCTGTTGTAAACTAGAAGCCCATGGGAGTAAACTGGGAGTTCTAAGTATAGTGGCTTCTCATTGGCTGAGCTGTTGCCAGGGGGAAGAGGAAGTCTTCCTCCCTTCTGCTGGGATAGTGAAGTAGTGTCCACTTACAAGGTCCTTTTTCTTTTTTTTTTTTTTTAAGATTTTTATTTATTTATTTGTTAGACAGAGAGAGAGCGAGCACAGGCAGACAGAGTGGCAGGCAGAGGCAGAGGGAGAAGCAGGCTCCCTGCCGAGCAAGGAGCCCGATGTGGGACTCGATCCCAGGATGCTGGGATCATGACCTGAGCCGAAGTCAGCCGCTTAACCAACTGAGCCACCCAGGCGTCCCACAAGGTCCTTTTCTTAATGCTGGGTCAGCCATTGACCGATGGCAGAGCCTAAGAGCTCTCCCTGCAGACTTCCAGACTCCATTCTAAATGAGATTTCCTTGTATTAATTTTCACATCATCCCTCAGGATGAGGTAATAGTATAGTCGTTTAAATGTAGACAGTGGAGCGCCCTGGTGGCTCAGTTGGTTGAGCCTCATACTCTTGGTTTTGGCTCAGGTCCTGATCCCATGGTTTCTGATTTCCAGCCCCACACTGGGCTCCATGCTCAGCAGGAATCTGCTTGGATATTCTCTCTCCCTCTTCCCCTTTCCCCACTCTCTCTCCTTCTCTCTTGCTCTAAAATAAATAATTATATCTTTTTAAAAATGTGAACATTAAGGGGGCACCTGGCTGGCTCAGTCAGTAGAGCATGTGACTGTTGATCTCAGGGTTGCAAATTCAAGCCCCACCTTGGCTGTAGAGCTTATTTTAAAAGAAAAAATAAAATCTTGGGGCTCCTGGGTGGCTCACTGGGTTCAGCATCTGCCTTCAGCTCAGGTCATGGAAGGAGCCCCCCCATCCAGCTCCCTCCTTAACAGGGGGTCTGCTCCCTCTCCCTCTGCCCCTCCTCCCTGCTTTTGTTATCACCCTCTCTCTGACAAATAAATAAATGAAATCTAAAAAAAAACCCTCTGGAAAAAAATCAAATAAAATCTTTTTTTTTAATGTAAACATTGATCTGATATAATTAATTCATGCCTGATTTTGCTTTCTGAGTGCTTTCCACACTGTACTACCCTCTGAATGGCTTCTTTTCCCACTATCAGGGATCAGAAACCGAGGTTTTACTTAGTTTTAGCTTTTTTTCTATCTCCTATGTATTGTAATATCCTTATTCATTCCATAATCATCATTACAAGGCACATACAAAGGCCTTAATAAGGAGAGTACAGACATGTATAAACAGAAAGGAAAAGAATGTCCAATATAATTGTAAAATCCATGGGCCCCCCCAGCACTCTGTGGTTTGCCTGGAGCTTAAGTGGATGCTCATTGTGTTCTCACTGTCATGCCTGATTCTGTCTTTGTGTGAGGTTAAAGCTGCAGATAATTGTGTCTTTTGAATAAAACAATATACGAGGGCACCTGTTTGTGCCATTTGAATCCCTAACGAAGATTCATTTATTTTTTTTTTTGAAAGCTTATAACCACCTGGCTGATGGTTCGTGAAATTTGTCCAAAGTAAAAGCTGAAAGAAAGACTGTAAAGCAATATATGGAAACCCAACAAATTCATCTGCATGAACGAACCCGCACATGCACCAAGTATTGTATATAGAATGAAAACTCAACATGGCTTGCATACAAATGGACCTTTTTTGCATTGTGTAGATGCTGTCATAATTAACAAAATAAAACAATTTTAAAAATATTTTACTTATTTATTTGACAGAGAGAGAAAGAGCACAAGCAGGGGAAGCGGCAGAGGGGGGAGGGAGAAGCAGGCTCCCCGCCGAGCAGAGACACCCTCCCCAGTGTGGGGCTCCATCCCAGGACCCCGGGATCATGACCTGAGCCGAAGGCAGAGGCTTAACTGACTAAGCCACCCAGGCGCCCCAAATAAAACCATTTAAAAACAACAAAAACAGAAGTCACCTGTGACATCTGGAGACAGAGGCAGCTGACCTTTTAATTGAGGACACTATTCCTAAAACTAAATACGATATCGCAGAAGGAAAGAGTTTTAGTCATAATTTGGTTTTGATGGAGTGGAATATGCAAAGGAACACAGACTTGCAGCTTGCATTATGCATGTAAGGATATCCTTATACCTTGTTTGCACACTGATTTGAGGGAGTCGTGACACGGTGTGCCCTCCCCACACACAGAGCAGGTGCAGGCTGAACTGAGTGATTGCTGAAGGGACATGTGCAAGCTGCACTAAGATCTTCCAACTGGCCCCCCGCCCCGCCCCAGTGAATCCTCAGAAATGCTCTTGTGCCAGGATCTGTAGGCTTCCTTATGTTGCTTTACACGGTTTCATTCATTGATGCAATTTCTTTTTTTTTTAAGATTTTTATTTATGTATTTGACAGACAGAGATCACAAGTAGTCAGAGCAGCAGGCAGAGAGAGAGGGGGAAGCAGGCTCCCCGCCAAGCAGAGAGCCCGATGTGGGCCTCGATCCCAGGACCCCGAGACCGTGACCTGAGTCGAAGGCAGAGGTCTAACCCACTGAATCACCCAGGTGCCCAATACTATTTCTGAGGTGGGTATAATAATACACATGTCAATGAGCTTTTCATGCACTTTGAATATGGTTAAAACTGTTGAGTCCATCCTTGACGCTAAAATACAAATCATACTCTTGGGTGTATGCATTCACTTCCCCAAGACACAGCCACTGTATTCCTGTTGCGTGGAATGCACTTGACCTCCATGTCCCACCACGAAACTCCTACCTGTACTTCAAGGTCCTTTCTTCCCTGTTTTCCTTAATAAATGTCTTTGAAATTAACTTCTTTCTTAGTCTTTCTATAAACACATGGAAGAGAACACAGTGGAAGGGTTACAGGAGTTGAGGCACTTAGAAGATGGATTTAGAAAAGAGGATATATAGAGTCCTACGAAGATGACGGTCCAGGGGCTGGTGTGGTCCCAGGATCTCCCGGGCTTTTTGTGGCAATTGATGTGAAGGTCTCAATATTGATCGTGGTGGTAAGGCAGGGAGTGTTGGGTGTAAGGCAAAGGTGGGAGTACTTGCCAGGAACATACAGAGTTCTTGGGTGTCCTGCTCACTGTCTTGGGGCAGAGAAGACCTCCTCTGGACAGAGTCAATCTTGGGGGCTCCTACTTCAGCTTCCCCTCGGCTCCCAGGAATGGGTTGGCAAGGGATTCAAACATACAATCCCGGTGAAAACAGGAACTGTGCCTTTTCATCTTTTTCACCAGCATTAGCTGAGCATGTAACAATACTGCTTTAAAAAGTTAACAGATGAGGGGCACCTAGCTGGCTCAGTCAGTGAAGCATACGACTCTTGATCTCAGGGTTGTGAGTTCAAGTCCCATGTTGAGTGTAGAGACTACTTACAAATAAAATCCTTTACAAAATATTTTGTTTATTTGAGAGAAAGCGTGAGAGACAGAGAGGGAGGGAGAGGGCACCAGAGGGGAGAGGGTCAGACGGAGGAGACTCCCCACTGAGCAGGAAGCCTGACATGGGGCTTGATCCTTAAAAATAAAAACCTTAATTCAAAAAGTGCCAGAGGCCTGGGTGGCTCAGTCAGTTAAGTGGTTAAGCGGCTGCCTTTGGCTCAGGTCATGATCCCAGAGTCCTGGGATCCACTCCCTCATCAAGGAGTCGGCTTCTTCCTCTGCCTGCTGTTCCCCCTGCATGTGCTCTCTCTCTTGCTCTCCCACTGTCAAATAAATAAATAAAATCTTTTTTTTTTAAAGCGTCAGGAAGACTCCTTAACCTTGACCATGATTTTGAGGATTAAGTGAGATAGTGGATCTAAGTTGCTAGTCCAACGTGAGGATACTGGGCAGTCAAAATTCATGACCATTTTTCTCTCTATTTTGCTGAAAGCAGAGCCCCAGTACAATTCTCATAGCAAATAGCCAGCATTCCTAGAGCCTTCGTCCTACTTACTTTCTGGTTGATGTAGTGCAAATAGTGCTTTTCGACACTATAGGAAGGCAATATATCGTATGAAGTTTGAAACTAATGCGCACTTACTTCCCTAACAGATATTCTGGTTAAGCCTCTATTTCACATTTAGGTTTGCCTTTGGCCTGAAATGGGATTTTTACAGGCACCAGTGGAATTGTAAAGAATATAGAGATGAAATTCTAGAAAAGAGTGAACAGCATCGACAACAATAAAGCACAAGGAAAGCAGAAGACATGTTGCAAGGGCAGTTCATGTCCCTTTGGGTGAAGGTAGCTGGTCCTAGTGACTAGGACGCGGAATACAGTGAGTCCGAGGTATTATATAGTTCCAGGCATGGACGGTGAACAGTGGTCTTATGACACTTGAGTTTGGGCTCGAGACAGATTGCAGTAGGCAAATGGTCACATTTTTAAATGTAAGCAGCACAGCTGCGTGGGAATGGCAATCTGAAATTCCCATCGCAAGTGGCACCCGGTGCCATGAGCGACCAGCTGGATGCAGCTGGGTCTCGGTGTTCGCCGGGCTTCAGAACCACTTATAGAGCTGACTTTAAAATGTGTATGTGACTCCATCAAAAAGGTGAAATGAGCATCTGCCTTTGGCTCAGGTGATCTCAGGGTGCTAGGATCGAGCTCCGCATTGGGCTCCCTGCTCCGCGGGGAGCCTGCTTCTCCCTCTCCCTCTGCCCACCGCTTGTGCGCTCTCTCTCAAATACATAAATAAAATCTTTAAGAAAAGGTGGAATGTGCAGCCCAATGTTTGTTCCTGACATAGTGTTTTCAAGAGGGAGTGAAAATGTACTCAAATTAAGATTGTGGCGGTGATGGCATACCACTGTGGATATACTAGAAACCACTGACTCGAATACTTTCAGTAGGTGAATTGTATGTTACGTGAGTTGCCCCTCAATAAAGCGGTGTACAGTAATACAGACATAGGTCCGATTTGGCACAAGGGCTGTAGTTGGCTGACTGACCCCTAAGTGAGCTGCTCGCTCCCAGCACACCCGTTGGGAAGCTCTACTGCACAACACCTGGGCCCAGAAACAGAGGGTGCGGGTCCCTGGGCATTTGGGCGACTTGTTAAAACCTCGTTGCTAACACAGCCCAGGCGGATCCTTCCTGCCCCCTGGTCCTGGCGCAATGACATCATCCATTCAGGGAAGCCAGGGTGATGCCCTGACGGGGACGAGATAGATGGTCAAGGACGGTGGTGAGCCACCATCTGTCTCAAGATCACATTCCCCACAGGAACCCAGTGGGAGAGTATGGGGTTTGGGGAGGAGGGGGGAGAATCCACAGCCCCTGCACCCCTTCTGTCCGGGGGTGGGCTTCTCTGGGGTTCCCATGGGGCTGGTGCTGCTTCAGCAGGACGAGTTTCAGGGGGACCTGGAGCTGACAGTGCTCCCACTTGCCCTGTCCTGTCCTGTGACTCCATGGCTCAAGAAGCCTGGTGGGCATGAACAGAAGGCAAGTTCCACCAGAACAGAGGATTTTGTCCTCTTGGTTCAAGACTATAGAGGCGCCTGGGTGGTTCAGTCAGCTCAGGTCATGATCCCAGAGTCCTGGAATCGATCCCCACATCGGGGTCCCTGATCAGTGGAGAGCCTGCTTCTCCCTCTCCCTCTGCCTGCCGCTCTGCCTACTTGTGCTCTCTGTCTCTCTGTCAAATAAATAAATAAATAAATCTTAAAAAAAAAAAAGACTACAAATCAGTGACTACAACAGTGCCCAGCACATAAAAGGGTATCAGTAAGAATTATGGAGCGAACCAGTGGGTGAAAGCTTACGTTCTACAGGATACGCCCTCCTACTGTGTACCCACAGAGAGAGGAACTAACCACTGGATGGTCGGGAGGTCACACTGCCCTGTAATGCAAACTCAGTAGCAAGCGTTACTTATCAACTGACAGGTGATTATGGTACCAGGCAGTCCGGGGCACTGCTGGGGGGCAATGCCGACCACAGAGGGGACCCTTCTGAGCTCGGGGTGCACTCTTCCTGCAGAAGGAAGTGGAGGCCCATGGCAGGGGATGGCTCCTGGGCCTTGGGGTCTAGGTGACACCAGCCCAGTGTGCACTCTCCCTTCGGCATGTGTCCTCCTGCCCCCAGCTATAACGGGGACATGACGATGCTCCTACCTCCCTGTGGGATTTTCTGAGAGCCACGTGGCAGGAATGCCCGGACGGCCCTGAGTCCCGTGCTTGGCAGAGACACAGGCTCAGCTCATTAGATCCATGCTTCAGGGCAGGACCACTGTCCACCCCAGCAAAACTTGGTGTTCACGAGTGCCTCCAACACAGTGATGCCCTCCCTGGTGTCCCCTGAGTCACTCCCCTCAGTCCCTGACTCTGAGGCAGGATTTCAGAATACGGAGTGCAGCCACTTCCATGTGGCCCCAGGCCTCCTTCCAGCAACTGACCTAGGACTTGACCACTTGGCTTCAAATACACACGTGTTTGGGGAACGAAATCAAATGCACCCTCTAACCAGGGAGACCCAGCATATGGGGACTCAAGAAGGAGTCTGCTGGAGCTGCTGGGGAAATGCAGGGAAAGGGAAGCCTCCCGCCCCCCCTTCTCTGCCAGCACCTATTCTTGTCTTGGGTATTAAAGACACTTGGGGCGCCTGGGTGGCTCAGTGGGTTAAGCCTCTGCCTTCAGCTCAGGTCATGATCCCAGCGTCCTGGGATCGAGTCCCATATCGGGCTCCTTGCTCCGCAGGGAGCCTGCTTCCCTCCTCTCTCTCTGCCTGCCTCTCTGCCTACTTGTGATCTCTCTCTCTCTGTGTCAAATAAATAAATAAAATATTTTAAAAAATAAAAAAAATGAAGACACTGATGGTGGTAAATCTTTAAAATTACCAATATATTTGGGGCATCTGGGTGACTCAGTTAGTTTAGCATCTGAATTGTGATTTCAGCTTGGGTTAAGATCTTAGGGTCATGAGATCAAGCCCCACATTGTCTTCTGTGCTCAGTGTAGAGTCTGCCTAAGATTCTTTCTCTCCTTCTGCTCCTCCCCCTGCTCATGCTCTCACTGTCTAAATTTTTTTTTAAAATCTTGTAAAAATTATCACTATATCTGTAACAGTTTTTTCTTCAAGAACCTTAACACCTTCACCATGGGGACCTAGCCTGCGCTAGAACTCTGAGAAGTCCTGTCTGACAATGAAAACTGGAACAGAGTACAGGGGAGAAAGGAATCAACCCCCTTATCCCAGGTGATACCATCAGAAACCATACTAAAGGTAAAAGAACCTGTCAAGAACCTCACCTTGTGCTCATATAAACACATAATATTTTTGCATAATTTAGCACGACTTGAATCTTCTAGAAAAGCCCCACTTTAGGGGTGCCTGGGTGGCTCAGTGGGTTAAAGCCTCTGCCTTTGGCTCAGGTTGTGATCCCAGGGTCCTGGGATCGAGCTCCACATCGGGCTCTCTGCTCAGCAGGGAGCCTGCTTCCACCTCTCTCTCTCTCTCTGCCTGCCTTTCTGCCTACTTGTGATCTCTGCCTGTCAAATAAATAAATAAAATCTTAAAAAAAAGGAAAGAAAAGAAAAGCCCTACTTTGGAAATCAAGCACCCGGGCGCCTGGATGGCTGTCAGTGAAGCGTCTCCCTTCAGCTCAAGTCATGATCCCAGGGTCCTGGGATCGAGCCCCAAGTCGGGCTCCTTGCTCACGAGGAGTCTGCTTCTCCTTCTCCCTCTGCCTCTCCCCCAGCTTGTGCATTCTCTCTCTCTCAAACAGATAAAAAGAATCTTTAAAAAGAAAAAGGAAATCAGGCAACCACTCTATCGCTTATTCTTCAGCCTGACGAACACGTGTGGCCACTTGGGAAAGTCAGAGACCAGCTGGGCCAGTGGCTGTCGCCTTCGCAGTGAGTCTCTGCATAGATGTGAGCCCGTGACAACCTCATGAGGCCTTCGGGTGCAGTCAAGCCCCAACGCGTGTGTTAACATGCTCGGTCCATGGTGACAAACTACATTCCCTTTCCTTTAGATCCCTTCTGGGCTCCACTTCACTCAGGTTGGCAACATCTTCTTTATAAAGAGCCAGATAAGGGGCGCCTGGGTGGCTCAATGGATTAAGCCTCTGCCTTCGGCTCAGGTCATGGTTTCAGGGTCCTGGGATGGAGCCCCCATCGGGCTCTCTGCTCAGCGGGGAGCCTGTTTCCACCTGTCTCTCTGCCTACTTGTGACCTGTCTCTGTCAAATAAATAAATAAAATCTTTAAAAAAAGAGCCAGACAGGGAACAATTTAGGCTTTGTGGGCCACATTCAGTCTGTCCCTTACTGTCCTTCTTCCTTGTTTTAAAAAAGCAACCTTTTGGGGCGCCTGGGTGGCTCAGTGGGTTAAAGCCTCTGCCTTCGGCTCAGGTCATGATCCCAGGGTCCTGGAATCAAGCCCCGCATCGGGCTCTCTGCTCAGCAGGGAGCCTGCTTCCCCTCTTTCTCTGCTTGCCTCTCTGCCTACTTGTGATCTCTCTCTCTCTATGTCAAATAAGTAAATAAAATCCTTTAAAAAATAAAAAACAAAAAAAAATAAAAAATAAATAAAAAACAAATAAGTAAAAAAATAAAAAAGCAACCTTTTAGGGGCCCCCAGAGTGGTGCAGTCAGTTAAGCATCTGACTCCTGATTTGGTTCAGATCTTGATCTCATGGTTCTGAGATCGAGCCCCGCATCAGGCTCTTAGCAAGGAGTCTGCCTGAGACTCTCTCTCCCTCTGCCTGTCCCGTTCCTGCTCATTCTCTCTCACTCAAATAAATAAATAAGATTTTTTGAAAAAAATTTTCTTAAAGATTTTACTTATTTATTTGAGAGAGAAAGTATTGAGAGCATGAGCATGAGGCAGAGGAGAGGGCAGAAGGAAAAGCAGATTCTCAACTGCAGGGGGAGGCCGACAGGGGCTCCATCTCAGAACTCCAAGATCATGACGTAAGCCAAAGGCAGATGCTTCACTGTCTGAGCCTCCCAGACACCCCTAAATAAATAGATAAATCTTAACAACAACCGTCTCACGGGTTAAATGTGCTGTAGCTCCCGGGGTTTACGAACACAGGCTGTGGCCAGATCTGGCCCGCACCCCCTCCAGCACGATATTGATGTTCTTGGAGGATGGAGATGGGCAGATTGTGTTCCCTAGGCATTGCATTTGAGTGTATCGAAGGGGACATGACAGACTATTTGTCATCGGAGTGGGGCTGGGTCTGATACCTGGAGAAGCGAGCCATACACTGATCTGAGCGGAAGACAGAAAGGTGCCAATATCCTGGGGCCAAACAGGACGCAGAGATAGACGTCTGACCCAGTGGCAGCCGGCTCCACTCCTTTCCTGGGGTCTCACCCCAAGACGCCAAAGGCGATGCCTACCCTCGGCCCTGGTGGCTTGGCTTCTGGGCAGAAGCCCTCCCTCAGGAACACAACGCCTCTCTGTGCAGCAGCCCCGGGGGCCTCAAACAGCTCTCTGTCCCTGAGGACAGGATGCTGAGCCACAGCTCCCACACCAGCAGCTCCGGGACTGAGTCCTAGGAGTACGGGTCTGGCTTCAGCTGTGGATGGCAAAGCTCCCAGAGTCTGCAAGGCCCGGCTGCTTCTTTGTACTGGAACTGCCCGGAGCACTGGCGAAGGCTTCTCAGTTGGCATCACAGTCTCAAAACCCACGGCCACCCCCACCGCCTCCTTCTGGCAGGATGCCACGGCTCTAATGGCTCTGGGCCCCCAAGTCTCAGATTCCAATGTGCTTCTATGTGCAGGCGTCAGGAGGAGCCACCCACAGAGGACAACAGGACAAAAGCAGTGATCACCCCAGGCCATACTCACCTCCCTTGACTTGCTCACTTTCCACCAAGCTCTCCCGTGGCCGACCCTGGGCTTTCTGATGGGTCAGAGATGCTGATGGCAACACCCTGGACTCACTTTCTAGAAAAGTACACAGACACATCCAATCTGCGTCCAGTTTCCAAA
>ML099505.1:16162-29647 GCA_003697995.1 Taxidea taxus jeffersonii | reverse complement strand
ACATATATATGTAAATATTGAACTTCATGGTAACTATAAACCAAAACCTATAATAAATGCATACAAAAAATGAGAAAGATACCCAATCACAACACTGAAGAAAACTATCAACCAAAGGGAGAGACCGCAAGAAGGAAAAAGGAACAGAGAACTACAAAAACAAACAGAAAACAGTTAACAAAATGGCAATAATTACATATTTATTAATAATTTTTGAAGTGAAAATGGAATAAATGTTCCAATTAAAAGTCATTGTTAGGAGGGAGGGTCCAAGCTGGTGATGCAGGAAGAATGTGAACTCACCTCCTTCACCAACCTACCAAATTTATACCTATTTATACAACAATAGCCCCTGAAGAACTGAGGGATGGCTGAACAACTTCCATGTGAAAAATAGAAACCACAGAGAATGGGAAGAAAGATGGAGATACAATAAAAAAGGGGACCCCCAGCTCCAGTGTTGTGGAATGTGGTGCCAAAGGATTGTACTGTGGGATAGTGAGCAGATTCATTTACTTGGGGCACAGTAAAGAATACATGGTTTGAAATATTAACTAGAATAAAACAGACAAGCCCTAAGAGCTTGCTAAATGACAGGGAAGCTACTGGAACTCTCTCCAGGTCAGAGGGGTTGGTGAACACCACAGTGTAGGCTCTCCTTCCATCTTGATAGGAGTGATGGGAGCAGGAAGCAGGTGCCACCATATCCAGCCTGCAAACTCAATATGCTGAGATTTTTTAGACTACACCAGCCCCAGCCATCTCACCAAGGCAACCCTAGCATGGCAAAAATTGGACACCCACAGTCAGTGGTCACTACAGCTCCAGCCGTCTTATCAATGTGACACAGGCATAAAGCACCCCTGAACAATCCAGGAATGTACCATTTTGGTGACAGAAAACTTGCCAGGGCACCCCCAGTACAGAGTGCTCATGTAACTCCCAGCATGTGTACACTTTGGCTCTGATTACTCTGTCATCGTGCTGCCAGTGGGAATGACCCAAGACACCCCAGAATACATCCACTTTGGATCCAGCCACCCTGCCATGGTACTATCTGAGGCAGGCATCCTGGGAATCCCCAGCCTTCACTAACTTCAGCTTCAGCTACGCTATAAAAGGTCCCTCTGTCCTGAGAGCTTGAAGACCACCAAAGCACATGGCCACTTTAGTTTCAGCTGTTTTTCCCAAGACGCCTTCTTCAGGAAGAGCCCCAGGATCATCCCATTGTGTGCCCACTTCATTTCCTGTTATCCCACCAGAGTGATCCCAGCAAGCAGTGCACAGGGAACACTATCTCATTCCAGTTGCAGCTCCAGCCTGCCAATGTCACCAGGTACACATAGTCTGAACAGAGGGATGACTATACATAACATCAATCATTGAAGGTTAGGAAAGATAGCTGTTGTGCCAAATCCATAGAAAGAAACATAGACAGTCAAGAAAATGAAAACTCAGAGAAACATGCCCTAAATGAAATAATAAGACAAAAGCTCAGGGGGAAAAATAATAGTGTTCCATGTAATAGTCAGAAATATAATCACCTGACTGGAGAAAAAAGTGAATAAACTCAGTGAGTATGTTAACAAATAGGTAGAAAATGTAAAAACATTAGCAAGCAGAGTTGAAGAATATAATGAATGAAATAAGAAATACACTAGAGGAAATCAACAGTACCTTAGAGAATGCAGAAGAGTGGATCATTGATTTGGAAGACAAAGTAATAGAAAACACCCAAGCTAAACAGAATGTTTAAAAAAGAGGGTAGGTTAAGAGATCTTGTTGACAACATCAAGATGAGAAGAATCCACACTGTAGGGGGTCCCAAAAAAGAGAAGGAAAGAAGAAGAAAACATATTTGAAAAAAATAAGAGATAAATACTTCTGTAACCTGGGGAAAGAAACAGAAATGCAAATTCAAGACACACAGAATGTCCCAAACAGGAGGAACCCAAAAATGTCCATATCATGACACATAATAATTGGAATTTCAAAGAATAATTAGAATCCTCAAAGCAGAAAAAGAGAGATTAAAGTAGCTATGTACCAGGGAAATCCCAGAATATTATGAACTGAGTTTTCAGCAGAATCTTTGCAGGTGAAAAGAATGTGGCATGATATGTTCAAAGACTTGAAAGGAAAAACATAGCAATAACAAGAATACGCTACCTGAAAATGTTATCAGTTGAAATTGGAGGATAAATTGTTTACCAAATAAACAAAAGTTAAATTAGTTCATCACCACTAAGGCAAACTTACAAAGATGTTGAAGGGAATATAAAAGGGATGGGGGAAAGGACATAGAAGCAAAAAATATCATAAAAGAATGAAAATTTCATGAGTAAAACCAAACATTCAGTAAAAATTGTATAGAAATCACTTATAAAGCAACTGTGAAGGTTAAAATACAAAAATAAAATCAATTACAGGGGTGCCTGGGTGTCTCAGTGGATTAAAGCTTCTGCCTTCGGCTCAGGTCATGATCCCAGGGTCCTGGGATCTAGCCCTGCATCTGGCTCTCTGTTCAGCAGGGAGCCTGCTTCCTCTTCTCTCTCTCTGTCTGCCTCTTTGACTACTTGTGATCTCTCTCTGTCAAATAAATAAATAAATAAATTTAAATAAAATAAAATAAAATCAATTACATTTCAAAATTAATTAAGCAGACTCACAAAAAATATGTAAAATATGACAATATATACAAAACCCAGACACAGGGTATAAAAATAAAGTAATTTTAGAATGTCTTTGAACTTAAATGACAATCAATATATACTTATATAATTAGGATGTTATACATGAAACTCATAGTAAGCACAAGTCCAAAGCCTGTAAGACATACACAAAAAATAAAGAGAAAGCCAAGCATAACACTAAAGAAAGCTATTGGTCTTGGAAAATAGAGCAATAGAAGAAGAAGGAACAAATAAAACCTAAAAAGAACTAGAAAACAATTACCAAAATGCCAATGAGTATATACCTATCAGTAATCACTTCAAATGTAAATGATCTAAATGCTCCAGTCAAAACACGGGGTGACAAATGGATAAAAAACAAGATGCATCTACATGCTGCCTACAAAAGACTCACTTCATACTTAAAGAAACATCCAGATTAAGAATGATTTGATAAAAAAAAAATATTCCATGCAAATGGAAAGCAAATAAAATAGGGGTAGAAATACATATATCAGACAAAATAGACTTCAAAAAGAATGGAAGTCATGTATTGCATGGAACAGTGGGTATGATGCATAAACAATGAATTCTGGAACATTGAAAAGAAATTAAAAAAATAAATAAATAAAAGACACAAGTTAATAAAATACCTAGCCTAAAATACCAAAAAAGAAGACTTAATAAAAGGCTAAGAAAAGCATTACATAATGATAAAGGGGTCAGTCTATAAAAGATACAAAAATTATGCATATCTATGGACCCAAAATTGGAACACCTAAATACGTAAAGTAAATATAACAAACATGAAGGGAAAATTTGACAATAATACAATAATAGTAGGTAATTTGAACACCCCTCTTATATCTATTGATAGGTCATCCAGGAAGAAAATCAATAAAAAGACTATATCTTGGAATGACCCATTAGAAGAGTAGAAAAGGTGGACTTAACAGATATGCACAAAACATTCCATCCTGAAACAACAGCATACACATTATTTTCAAGTGCAAATGAAACAATCTCCAGGATAGATTATGTATTAGGCCACAAAACAAGTCGCAAAAATTTAAGAAGATTGAAATCATGTCAAGCATCTTGTCTGACCTTAAGTGTATGAAATTAGAAATCAATTGCAAGAAAAACAAACTGAAAAAAAAATGACAAACATGTGAAGGCTAAACAACATATTACTGGACAATCAATGGGTCAACTATTGATCAAAGAAGAAATTTTTATTTATTTTTATTTTTTTAAAGATTTTATTTATATATTTGATGGACAGAGCTCACAAATAGGCAGAGAGGCAGGCAGAGAGTGAGAGAGGGAAGCAGGCTCCCAGTTGAGCAGAGAGCCCAACGCGGGGCTCGATCCCAGGAGCCCGAGATCATGACCCAAACTGAAGGCAGAGGCTTAACCCACTGAGCCACCCAGGTGCCCAAAAGAAGAAATTTTTTTTAAAGATTTTATTTATTTACTTGACAGAGATTACAAGTTGGCAGAGAGGCAGGTAGAGAGAGAGAGGAGAAAGCAGGGTCCTCAAGGAGCAGAGAGCCCTATGTGGGGCTCGATCCCAGGGCCCTGGAATCATGACCTGAGCTGAAGGCAGAGGCTTTAACCCACTGAGCCACCCAGGTGCCCCACTGAAGAAGAAATTTTTAAAAAATTCATGGAGACAAAGAGGATGAAAACACAATCGTCCAAAATCTAGAAATAAAGTGAAAGCAGTTCTAAGTAGAAAACATCTGAGTGAATGAATGAACGAATGAATGAATGCATTTAGTACCTCTGTGTTACTTGTAAAGTTGGTGTTTCTGATGATGTTCTCTGCTCCTCTCTAGTCTCTGCTGGTTTTAACTTTTTTCCCTATTCAGAGAGTTCCCCCTTAACATTCCTTTATGGGCTGGCTTAGTGGTCATGAACTCCTTTAGTTTTTGTTTGTTTTGGAAACTTTTCATCTTGCCTATTCCAAATGACAGACTTGCTGTATAAAATATTGTTTTTTGCATATTTTTTTCCCCATTCACCACATTGAATATATCCTGCAAATCTCTTCTGGCCTGCCGTGTTTCTGTGGACAGATCTACTGTGAACCTGATCTGCCTTTCTTTATAGGTTAAGGACTTTTTCCCCCTCTGCTTTCAGGATTCTTTCCTTTCCTATGTATTTTGTGATTTATATATACATGTATATATATACATGTATATATATGATACATACCATACGTGTGTGTGTGTGTATGATATGCCTTTGTTGTGGCTGGGTTTTTTTTTTTTTAGTTTAATGAGACTTCTGTGTTCTTCTTTGATTTTTTTTTTTTAGATTTTATTTATTTATTTGTCAGAGAGAGAGAGAGAGCAAGCGAGCACAGGCAGACAGAGCAGCAGGAGAAGCAGGCTCCCTGCCGAGCAAGGAGCCCGATGTGGGACTCGATCCCAGGACGCTGGGATCATGACCTGAGCCAAAGGCAGCCGCTTAACCAACTGAGCCACCCAGGTGTCCCTCTTCTTTGATTTTGATGTCTGTATTCTTCTCCAGATTATGGAAGTTTTCAGGTGTAACTTGCTCAAATGAAACTGTTTTTTTCCCTCTTTTCACGTTCTGGGACGTCTGTGACATGGATATTATTCCACTTTAATAAGTTACTGAATTCTCTATATCTACTTACATAATCCATTACCTTTGTTTCCTTCTGTTTTCAGCTTCTTTATTTCCACAATTTTATCTTCTATATCATTGATTCATTACTCAAATTCAATCATTTTCAAACATTTTCACTGAGATCCATTTGGAAATGCATCTCAGTTATAGTATTTTTTATTTCAGCCTGACTAGGTTTTACCTCATTTGTCTCTTCAGTAATGGGTTTTCTACTGCCTTCTATGCTTTTTTCAAGCCCAGACAGATCCTTATAATTGTTGTTTTTTTTTAAGATTTCATTTATTTATTTATTTGAGAGGGAGAGACAGAGATAGCTAGAAGAGAGCATGAGCAGGAAAGAGAGGGGGAAGCAGTCTCTTGCTGAGCAGAGAGCCCAAAGTGGGGTTTGATCCCAGAACCCTGGGAGAATGACCTAAGCCACAGATAGATGCTTAACTGACTGAGCCACCCAGGAGCCCCCTTATAATTGTTATTTTAAATTCTAGTTCAGACATCTTACTTACATCTGTATTGATTAAATCCCTACACTTCATTTTTTCCTGTTCTTTCTGTTGGGATGAATTCTTCATTTTCCATGGGTCATTTTCTTTGTTTGTAGACATGCAGCTTTTTTTCTCAAAGACTAATAAATTTCCTGTGTGCTCATAAAGATTTGTTATTTATCTAGCTGTGTACTGGTGAGGAGGCAAGGTTAAAGTTGTCCTACTCCTCCACCATCTTAATTCCCTCCCCCTCTCTTCCCTGAGTATCTTAATTCTGTTCTGATTTTGCATTATTCTTTTTTTTTAATTTTTGATTTTTTAAATTGATTTTCAGTGCACAAAAATTCATTGTTTATGCACCACACCCAGTGCTCCATGCAATATGTGCCTTCCATAATACTCACCACCAGGCTCACCCAATCTCCCACTCCTCGCCCCTTCAGAACCCTCAGATTGTTTTTCAGAGCCTATAGTCTCTCATGGCTCCTCTCCCACTCCAGTTTCTCCCAACTCCCTTCTCCTCTCCATCTCCCCATGTCCTCCATGTTATTTCTTATGCTTCACTAATAAGTGAAACCATATGATAATTGACTCTCTCTGCTTGACTTATTTCACTCAGCATAATCTCTTCCAGTCCTGTCCATGTTAATACAAAAGTTGGGTATTCATCCTTTCTGATGGAGGCATAATACTCCATAGTGTATATGGACCACATCTTCCTTATCCATTCATCCATTGAAGGGCATCTTGGTTCTTTCCAAAGTTTGGCAACTGTGGCCATTGCTGCTATGAACATTGGGGTACAGATGGCCCTTCTTTTCACTACGTCTGTATCTTTGCAGTAAATACCCAGCAATGCAATTGTAGGGTCATAGGGGAACTCTATTTTATAATTTCTTCAGGAATCTCCACACCGTTTTCCAAAGTGGCTACATTAACTTGCATTCCCACCAAGAGTGTAAGAGGGTTCCCCTTTCTCCACATGTCCTCCAACAGTTGCTTACTGTCTTATTAATTTTGGCCACTCTAACTGGTGTAATGTTGTATCTCAATGTGGTTTTGATTTGAAACTCCCTGATGGCTAGTGATGATGAACATTTTTTCATGTGTCTGGTAGCCATTTGCATGTCTTCATTGGAGAAGTGTCTGTTCAACTCTTCTGCCCATTTTTTGACATGATTATCTGTCTTGTGTGTGTTGAGTTTGAGGAGTTCTTTATAGATCCTAGATATCAGCCCTTTGTCTGTAGTGTCATTTGTGAATATCTTCTCCCATCCATGGGTTGCCTCATTGTTTTGTTGACTATTTCCTTTGCTATGCAGAAGATTTTGATCTTGATGAAGTCTCAAAAGTTCATTTTTTACTTAGTTTCCTTTGCCATTGGGAACATGTCTTGAAAGAAGTTGCTGTGGCCAATGTCAGAGACGTTACTGCCTATGCTCTCCTCTAGGATTCTGAGGGATTCCTGCCTCACATTGAGGTCTTTTATTAATTTCAAGTTTATCTTTGTCTATGGTGTAGGAGAATTGTCGAATTTCATTCTTCTGTACATAACTGTCCAAAGTTCTCACCACCATTTATTGAATAAACAGTCTTTTCTTCCAGTGGATATTTTTTTCTGCCTTGTTGAAGGTTATTGGACCATAGAGTTGTAGGTCCATATCTGGATTCTCTGCTCAGATCCACTGGTCTATGTGTCTGTTTTTGTGCTAGTACCATGTTGTCTTGGTGATCACAGCTTTGTAGTAAAGCTTGAAATCAGGCAACGTAATGCCCCCAGATCTATTTCTCTTTTTCAACATTTCCTTAGCAATTCGGGGTCTCCTCTGACTCCATACAAATTTTAGGATTGTTTACTCCAGCTCTTTGAAAAATACCAGTGGAATTTTGATCAGAATGGCATTGGAAGTACAGATTGCTCTAGGCAGTATAGACAATTTAGCAATGTTTATTTTTCTGGTCCATGAGCACGGAATGGTCTTCCATCTTTTTGTGTCTTCTTCGATTTCTTTCATGAGTGTTCTGTAGTTCCATGAGTACAGATCCTTTACCTCTTTGGTTAGGTTTTATTCCCAGGTATTTTCTGGTTTTTGGTGCTATAGTAAATGGAATTGATTCTCTGATTTCCCTTTCTGTATTTTCATTGTTAGTGTATAAGAAAGCAACTGATTTCTGTACATTGTCTTTGTATCATGCCACAATCCTGCATTGCTGTATGAGTTCTAGTAGTTTGGGGGTGGAGTCTAATGGGTTTTCCATTTAAAGGATCATATCATCTGTGAAGAGAAAGAGTTTGACTTCTTCATTGCCAATTTGAATACCTTTTCTTTCTCTTTGTTTTTTGATTGCTGTTGCTAGGACTTCTAATACTGTGTTGAACAAGAGTGGTGAGAATGGGCATCCTTGTTGTGTTCCTGATCTCAACAGGAAGGCTGTCAGTTTTTTCACATTGAGGATGATATTTGCTATGGGTTTTTCATAGACAGACTTTATGAAGTTGAGGAATGTTCCCTCTATCCTTATACTTTGAGACGTTTTAATCCAGAATGGATGTTGGAGTTTGTCAAATGCTTTTTCTGCATCAATTGAGAGGACTATGTCATTCTTCTCTCTTCTCTTATTGATTTTTTCTGGCACATTGATTGATTTGCGAATGTTGAACCATCCTTGAAACCCAGGGATAAATCCACCTAGTCCTGATGGATAATCTTTTTAATGTGCTGTTGGATACTATTAGCTAGGGTCTTGTTGAGAATCTTAGCATCCATATTCATCAGGGGTATTGGTCTGAAATTCTCCTTATTGGTGGAGTCTTTGCCTGGTTTGCGATCAGGGTAATGCTGGCTTCCTAAAAAATGTCTGGAAGTTTTCATTTTGCTTCAATTGTTTAAGGCGGCTTCAGGAGAATAAGTGTTATTTCTTCTTTGAAAGTTTGGTAGAATTTCCCAGGGAATCCATCAGGTCCTGGGCTCTTGTTTTTTGGGAGGTTTTTGATCACTGCTTCAATATCATTACTAGATATTGGTGTACTCAGGTGGCCAATTTCTTCCTGGTTCAATTTTGGAAGTTTATAGTTTTCCAGGAATGCATCCATTTCATCTAGGTTGCTTAACTTATTGGCATTGAACTGTTGATAATAGCTTCAGATGATTGTTTCTATTTCCTTGGTGTTTGTTGTGATCTCTCAATTTTCATTCATAATTTTATTAATTTGGGCCTTCTCTCTTTTCTTTTGGATTAGTTTGGCCAATGGTTTATTGATCTTACTGATTCTTTCAAAAAACCAGCTTCTAGTTTCATTGATGAGTCTACTTTATCTCTAGTTTCTATCTCATTGATCTCTGCTCTAATCTTGATTATTTCCCTTCTTCTGTGTGGGGTTGGCTTAATTTTTTGTTGATTCTCCAGTTCTTTAAGGTGTAGAGACAGGTGGTGTATTCTGGATTTTTCAATTTGTTTGAGGGAGTCTTGGATGGCTATGTATTTCCCCCTTAGGATTGCCTTTGTTGTATCCCATAGGTTTTGGACAAAAGTGTCTTCATTCTCATTGTTTTCCATGAATTGCTTAAGTTTTTCTTTGATTTCCTGGTTTATCCAAGCATTCTTAAGCAAGGTGGTCTTTAGCTTCCAGGTGTTTGCATTTCTTCCATACTTTTCCTTGTGGTTGAGCTCCAGTTTCAAAGCATTGTGATCTGAGAATATGCAGGGAAGAATCCCAATCTTTTGATATTGGTTGAACCCTGATTTGTGACCCAGTACTTTGTCTATTCTGGAGAAGGTTCTATGTGCACTCGAGAAGAATGAGTATTCTGTTTGTTTTAGGGTGTAATGTTCTGTATATATCTATGAGTCCATCTGGTCCAATGTGTCATTCAATGCTCTTGTTTCTTTATTGATTTTCTGCTTGGATGATTTGTCTATTACTGAGAGTGGCGTGTTAAGATCTACTATTAGTGTATTCATATCAATATGTCTCTTTATCTTGATTAACCGTTTTCTTATGTAATTGGCTGCTCCCATATTGGGGGCATAAATATTTACAACTGTTAGATCTTTTTGGTGGATAGCCCCTATAAGAATTATGTAGTGTCCTTCTGTATTTCGGAGTACAGTCTTTAGTTTAAAATCTAATTTATCTGATATGAGAATAGCTACCCAGCCTTCTTTTAGGCCCATTGGCATGAAAGATGCATCTCCATCCCTTCACTTTCTGTCTAGTTGTATCCTTAGTTTCTAAATGGGTCTCTTGTAGACAACATATGGATGGGTCCTGTCTTTTTATCCAATCTGCAACCCTGTGCCATTTTATGGGCTCATTAATGCCATTCATGATGAGAGTGATTACTCAGAGATAGTTTTTATTGACATCGTGTTACTTTTGAAGTCTTTATATCTACAGATTGTCTCCATATATTTCTGTTCAATGATATTCCTGGCTTTTCCCCTCTATTTTATAACCCCTCTCTTAATATTTCCTGCAGTGTTGGCTTGGTGGTCACGCACTCTTTTAAACCTGGACAGTCTTGGAAGCTTATAACTCTCCATCCATTTTGAATGTCATTCTTGCTGGATAAAGTATTCTTGGCTGCATGTTCTTCTCATCTAGTGCCTGGAATACATCTTGCAAGCCCTTTATGGCTTGCCGCGTTTCTATGGATAGGTATTCTGATGGGCCTTCCTCTATATTTAAGGAATCTCTTACCCCTACCTGCTTTCAAGAAATCCTGTCTAAAATTATGATTCATCAGTTTCACAATCAGGTGTCTCGTGGTCTTTCTAGATTCAAAGATCTTAGGGAGGAACCATTTCTGCCTCTAGGACACGAATGCTGGTTCCATTTACCAGATTGGGGAAATTTTCATGGAGATTTTCTTCAAGTATATCTTCTAGTCTTCTTTCTTTCTCCTCCGCCTCAGGGAATCCAATAATTCTGATGCTGGAACATTTCATGGCGTCATCTATTTCTCTAATTCTGTTTTCATGGCTTCTAAGCTGTTTGTTCCAGGCTTCATCCTGATTCTTTTTCTTTATCTGTTTGTCCTCCAGATCACTAATTCTATCTTCTGCCTCAGTTACTCTAGCTTTTAGAGAATTTAGATTATACTGGAACTCATTGAGAGCATTGTTAACATCATCCCTGGTGGCTTTCACTTCTGCCCTAATCAATTCCATTTTGTCATCAAAGGCTTTCTCCAATCTAGCTATTGCCTGGATAATTATTAGCCTGAATCCCCTTTCTGACATACTGTCTATGTCCATATCCAATAGCTCTGATGGAGAGGGCCCAGTCATTGAATTTTTCTTCTTTTGGGCATTCCTGCTCCTAGTCATTTTGGAGAGAGGTCGCTGAATGGACATGTAATTGAATGTATCAACTGTGGTACAGGCAAGGTGCACCCTGGAACACTTCTGAGCAATTCAGAGTCCCCACTAAAAAAAAAAAAAAAAAGAAAAAGAGAGACAGGAAAAAAAAAAAAAGAACGATAAAATAAAAGA
The DNA here is from genome assembly GCA_003697995.1 of Taxidea taxus jeffersonii. Lineage (NCBI taxonomy): Eukaryota > Metazoa > Chordata > Mammalia > Carnivora > Mustelidae > Taxidea > Taxidea taxus. The sequence continues at coordinate 18,336 of ML099505.1, read as the reverse complement.
GAAGGCCCAGCCCAAATGGGCCCCAATGTAAGGTTTATGAAGTATACAAACAAGAACAGAGAAACAAAAAGACCGACAAAAGTTGATGACAAGAGCAAATAAATAAATAAAGAACCCCGCCAAAATGAACCCCACGCATAAGATTTGTATACTACTAAAACAAAAACAAATACACAGAAACACTGACAGAAGAAAAAGATGGGAGGGTGGTTATAAATTCTCAGCGTGGGTGAGGAAGGCTATTTGTATTTTTCCTGGATGCATCTTGATATCTTTGGTAAAGGACTCAACTTTCCTGAGATAAAGGGGGATTAAACCTGGTTTACCTATAGGGGTAGCATTGATTAGGTAAAGGGTATTACCTTGATGCTTATCTCTATTTGAATATTTTTAAAAATAATAATAAAATACAATTAAAAATTAAAAAAAAATAGAAAAGCAAAAGAAAAACGCAGGTATATGTATCAAAAAAGTTCAGGTTAAAATGTTATTATGGGGGGGTGCCTGGGTGGCTCACTGGGTTAAAGCCACTGCCTTCAGCTCGGGTCATGATTCCAGGGTCCTGGGATGGAGCCTTGCATCAGGATCTATGCTTGGCGGGGAGCCTGCTCCTCCCTTCTCTCTGTGTCTCCCTCTCTGCCTACTTATGATCCCTCTCTGTCAAATAAATAAATAAAATCTTCAAAGAAAAAGGTTATTATGGGATTTGATGTATTTAACATCTCATTGTGATGGTAAATATGTTAAAAAATTATATAAAAAATGAAAAGAACCAGAATAATGGGAATGAATTTAAAATAAAAGTTGTATCTATGAAGTAGTGGTGGTTGTCCTCTGTTTTTTGGTTTTTTTTTGTACTATTTTGTTTTGTTTTGTTTTGTTTTGTTGGCTCGCTTTCTGTGGGAAGGGCCTGCCCCGTGGTTTTTGAGGAAGTCTTGCTAAAGTTGAGTCCTTCTGCCCCCATCAATGGGCTGGGCTCTGAGGAAATGGGTTTTTCAGGCTTTTGCTCTCTGGAGTGTTGTTGTTGTTGTTGTTTGTTTGTTTGTTTGTTTGTTTTTTCTCCCCTTGGCTGCTTTTGGTAGTTCTTTGGAGGTTCAGAGGAAAGCAAACTACACCCAGACCTCCATCTAAGAGAGAAGTCTCAGTCTGTTTCCCTCAGGGGGCTCCAGAGCACATAAATTCCCCTTCTGCCACTGGCAGAGCAGGTCCCCAGTCATAGTCTCAGATTCTGGTTGTGCAGCGCACATGCTCCTGCAGACTGCAAAAGGCTGTGGTTCGGCCAGCTGGCATCCAGAGCAGGCTCCCTCACCCTGGTGGATGCCGCCACCCAGAGGCTCTCAGGCACGCCAGCAGCTCAGGGACCAAGAACTGGATTCTTCATTGCTTTCTCTGGTTTCCTGCCTGTGGTGGCCATTCTGGGTCCGTGGGCTTAAGTTCCTGTCCCTAACCACCCAATTCCACTAATTTCCCCTTGCATTAAATGTGTAGATAGCTTTAGGTAGCATAGATATTTTCACAATATTTGTTCTTCCAATCCATGAGCATGGAACATTTTTCCATTTCTTGTGTCTTCCTCAATTTCTTTCATGAGTACATTATAGTTTTCTGAGTACAGATTCTTTGCCTCTTTGGTTAGGTTTACTCCTAGGTATCTTACGGTTTTGGGTGTAATTGTAAATGGGATTGACTCCTTAGTTTCTCTTTCTTCTGTCTTCTTGTTGGTGTAAAGAAATGCAACTGATTTCTGTGCATTGATTTTGTATCCTGACACTTTACTGAATTCCTGTACAAGCTCTAGCAGTTTTGAAGTGGAACCTTTTGGCTTTTCCACATATAGTATCATATCATCTGCAAAGAGCGATAGTTTGACTTCTTCTTTGCCGATTTGGATGCCTTTAATTTCTTTTTGTTGTCTGATTGCTGAGGATAGGACTTCTAGTACTATGTTGAATAGCAGTGGTGATAACGGACATCCCTGCCATGTTCCTACCCTTAGCGGAAAAGCTCTCAGTTTTTCTCCATTGAGAATGATACTTGCAGTGGGTTTTTCATAGACGGCTTTGATAATATTGAGCTATGTGCCCTCTACCCCTACACTTTGAAGAGATCAGGAAGGGATGCTGTACTTTGTCAAATGTTTTTCAGCATCTATTGAGAGTATCATATGGTTCTTG
>ML099505.1:1543-15242 GCA_003697995.1 Taxidea taxus jeffersonii | reverse complement strand
GATAAGTCTGGCCAGGGGTTTATCAGTCTTATTAATTCTTTCAAAGAGCCAGCTCCTAGTTTCATTGATTTGTTCTATTGTTCTTTGGTTTCTATTTCATTGATTTCTGCTTTGATCTTTATCATTTTTCTTCTCCTGCTGGATTTAGGCTTTCTTTGTCATTCTCTCTCGAGTTCCTTAAGGTGTAGGGCTAGGTTGTGTATTTGAGACCTTTCCTGTTTCTTGAGAAAGGCTTGTATCGCTATATATTTTCCTCTCAGGACTGCCTTTGCTGTGTCCCACAGATTTTGGACCATTGTGTTTTCATTATCATTTGTTTCCATGGTTTTTTTTCAATTCTTCTTTAAAATTTCCTGGTTGACCCATTCATTCTTTAGAAGGATGCTGTTGAGTCTCCATGTGTTTGTGCTCTTTCCAAATTTCCTCTTGTGATTGAGTTCTAGCTTCAGAGCATTGTGGTCTGAAAATATGCAGGGAATGATCCCAATCTTTTGATACCGGTTGAGACCTTACTTATGACCCAGGATGTGATCTATTCTGGAAAATGTTCCATTGGCAATACAGAAGAGTGTGTATTCTGTTGCTTTGGGATGGAATGTTCTGAATATATCTGTGATGTCCACCTGGTCCATGGTCCAGTGTGTCATTTAAGACCTTTATGTCCTTGTTGATCTTTTGCTTGGTGATCTGTCCATTTCAGTGAGGGGTGTGTTAAAGTCCCCTACCATTATTGTACTCTTGTCAATGTGTTTCTTTGATTTTGTTATTGATTGGTTTATATAGTTGGCTGCTCCCATGTTAGGGGCATAGATTTTTAAAATTGTTAGATCTTCTTGTTGGACAGACCCTTTGAGTGTGATATAGTGTCCTTCCTCATCTCTTATTACAGTCTTTGGCTCAAAGTCTAATTGATCTGATATAAGGATTGCCACCCCAGCTTTCTTCTGATGTCCATTAGCATGGTAAATTGTTTTCCACCCCCTCACTTTGAATCTGGAAGTGTCTTCGGATCTAAAATGAGTTTCTTGTAGGCAGCATATGGATGGGTTTTGTTTTTTTATCCATTCTGAAACCCTGTGTCTTTTGATTGGGACATTTAGCCCATTTACATTCAGGATAACTATTGAAAAGTTTGAGTTTAGTTCCATTGTATTGCCTGTAAGGTGATTGTTACTATATATTGTTTCTGTTCCTTTCTGATCTACTACTTTTAGGGTCTCTCTTTGCTTGGAGGACCCCTTTCAATATTTCCTGTAGAGCTTGTTTGGTATTTGCAAATTCTTTCAGTTTTTGTTTGTCTTGGAAGCTTTTTATCTCTCCTTCTATTTTCAATGATAACCTAGCTGGATATAGCATTCTTGGCTGCACGTTTTTCTCGTTTAGTGCTCTGAATATATCATGCCAGTTCTTTCTGGCCTGCCAGGTCTCTGTGGATAAGTCCGTTGCCAATCTAATATTTTTACCATTGTATGTTACAGACTTCTTGTCCCAGGCTGCTTTCAGGATTTTCTCTTTGTCGCTAAGACTTGTAAATTTTACTCTTAGATGACAGGATGTGGACCTATTCTTATTGATTTTGAGGGGGCATCTCTGCACCTCCTGGATTTTGATGCTTGTTCCCTTTGCCATATTAGGGAAATTCTCTACAATAATTCTCTCCAATATACCTTCTGCTCCCCTCTCTCTTTCTTCTTCTTGTGGAATCCCAATTATTCTAATGTTGTTTCATCTTATGGTATCACTTATCTCTCGAATTCTCCCCTCATGGCCCAGTAGTTGTTTGTCTCTCTTTTGCTCAGTTTCTTTATTTTCTCTCATTTGGACTTCTATATCACGAATTCTTTCTTCTGCCTCATTTATCCTAGCAGTAAGAGCCTCCATTTTTTATTGCACCTCATTAATAGCCTTTTTTTATTTCAACTTGGTTAGATTTTAGTGTTTTTATATCTCCAGAAAGGGCGTTATTGATTCTTTTAAAACTCTTTCATTGCTCTGGTAATGTTCTACTTTATAACTTCTATTCCTTACTTATATCCAGTGTGTATCTTTATGGTTATTGCTTTAAATTCTTCATTGGTCATGTTATTTATATCTGTTTCACTTAGCTCTCTCTTTTTGGTCTTATTTTGTTCTTTCATTTGGAATAATTTCTATGTGTTTTTCTTTTATCTGAGTCTCTGCCTGCCTTTCTGTATTAGAAAGGTCAGTTATGTCTCCTGTTCCTCAAACAGTGCCCTTATGAAGAAGATGTAGTGCAATGTCCAGGTTTTGGCTCCAGTGTCGGCTGCATGTGTTCTGCTACTGTGTTCTGGCTGGCCTATCTTGTGGGCCAGTCATCTGCCTAGTATCTCCTTGCCCGCTGTGGTCAATGAATGGTCCCTGCCTTCAGTTTTAACTGGGTGTGCTCTGGTTGACTTGTAAAATGAGACCTGTCACCACCTTCATTACTGAGGCATTGTGGAGTTCTCTTGTCAAGAGAGTTGGTATGGGCAGGGGTTTGTGCTGGTCTTCTGTGGCAGGGGCCTCTTGCGCTGGAAGTGAAATAATTATGACTGAGAGTGACAGTTCTACTGGAATGCAGGGGAGTGAGAGTTAGTGTAAGCGAATTGGTAACCAGTGTCCACTCTACTGTGTTGTGCATATGCCTCTGTGTTTATTCTGAGAGGTTGGAGAGGAAACGGTCATTTGCTAACTCCTTTTTTCCCAGAGAGTTTTCTCCATGAATGGTTCTTCTCAGGCACCCACTCAGAGAAAGGTAAATAATCTCTCAAGTGTGTGCCACAGGTGCTGTTCAATTCACTGTTTACAGGGTACATGCCACCTAGGAGTTTGCCTGATTTCTATCCAGGAGCAGTCCAGGCTTTATTCAAGCTAGTGCCTCTGATCTTTAGTACTCCAGTATCTAAGCCATTCTGGTAGAAAGAACTCTGAAAAGTCAGGTCCTCTCACTTTCTAAACCAATGGTTATGGGGGAACATTCTCTTTGTACATTTCTTTATGTGTTCTACCCTCTCTTGTCCTTCTTCTTGCCCAAGGCTTCCTCCTCTCCACAGTAGCCAGGATCCATTTCTCCCATAAATCATGTATTGCACTTACTACCTTCTTTGATATGGACTCTTCTCTTTTGGGCTTTGTTCTCTGAATCCTTAGGTCAATTTCTGAGGTATTTAGGATGTTTTGATAGTTATCTAGTTGTATTCTTTGAATGACATGATCCTAGAATCCTCCTATTCCACCACCATCTTCCTGTGTCTTTATGCATTTATGATTTTTCCAGATTATTTATCTTACTTTATTTCCAGTTTTATAGCTGTTGTGGTCAGAAAAGGTGAATGCTATAACTTTGATTGTCTTGAATTTGTTGAGGCTTGTTTTGTGGGCTAATATGTGTTCTATTATAGAATAGTATCTTCAACAAATGATTTGAGAAAATTGGAAATCCACCTGTAGAAAAATGAAACTGGTTCCTCAAAAAGTTGAAAACAGAGCTACCCTATGACCTAGAAATTTTTATTATTAGGTATTTTTCCCAAAGATGCAAATGTAGAAGGAGGGGCAAGATGGCAGAGAAGTAGGAGACCCTGTTTCAACTGATCTCCTAAAGTGACCTAAATATCTACCAGAACATCTGAACACCCATGGAATCAGCCTGAAATGTGAGTTTATACACTTCCGGATCTCTATGGGAGCAGAAGACATCAGTGGAGAGGTAAAGCAGAGTAGGAACACTTGGACTGATATTGGAGGATAAGCAGAAGGGGGAAGGAGCCACCAGAAGTGACCCATTGGAAAGTAATACCCCAATACAAAAGTGTCCTGTGACTGGGGACCAGCATTAATTTAGAGTCTGGTTGAAGGCACTCTAAAAGAGCAAAAGAGCTAAGGGGTAACTGGTGGAATTGGGCAGTCATTGGCATGGGCCTAAGTCCATGGACTTAGACCGGTGACCACCTGTGCCAGAGAGAGTGCAGCAGAGCATCCGTGGTCCCCGAGCTCACAGCTTTCAGCTGCTTGCACCACCACTGGGCTGGGCCCTCTTCTGCCCATGCTTAAGAGAGCCTGGTGTGGGTGCTGTCCACACTGTTCTGTGCTCTACATATCCTGTGCCACCACAGGCTGTGAGCACACTCCCCTCCTCCTGCCCCACGCCTGAGAGAGCTTGGTGTGGGCGCCAGCCAGTGCTCTTTAAGACCCTGGCCTCCTGCCACTGGCCAAGGGTCTGGACATTCCCAGCCTGTGCCTGAGAGGTTCCAGCACAATCTCTGGTAGAGATCCCTTGGGGGTGGCAGCCTTCTGTGACCTCTGCAACCATGAGGTCTGGACTCCAGACAGCAGTCGAGGCAAAGGCAGCCATGGGAAATGGGCTCCCTGTACCAATATCACTCATGGTTTTAGTGGCATGGGGGTGCAGAGACAAGCAGGTGCTTTGGGCAACCCCTGGGACAGTGACTGGGGGCACACACCACCTGTGGGAAGGTGTGGTGTTCAGTGGAGTTTGCAGAGGGGGATTCTGTGTGTCCTGACCACCCAGAGGAGAGCAGACTGAGGCTTCTCTCTGAGGTGGAGGTGTGGGTGCAGTGTGCTTTCCACCAAATCTCCAAAAAGCTAAGCCACAAAAAGCCACCAAAGAACAACGACCTTCAGAGAACAAAAGTCTGAGAAAACGGTTTCCACAGAGCCCAGCCCCTTGATTGGGGCAGGACTACTCAACCCAAGTAAGACTGACTGAATAACAATGCAGCAGGCCCTTCCCCCAGAAGACAAGCCAAACGAATGAGAGGACTACCACGACAGGGTCCCCATTAAAGTGTAAAACCCCAACATCAGGGAAAAACAATATATTAAACTCCCAGTATTGCCCTAAAACCTGTATATTTCATAGATACAACTTTTTAAAAATGTTCTCACAATTCTTATTTTTAATTTTTTACCTTCTTGCAACTAGAGGTTTAATGCGGCGTATTCCATAGTAACCTTTTAACTTGAATTTTTTTCATACACATATCTGTGTTTTGCTTTTTCTCTTCTATTTTTTTAAATATACATATAGATATAAGCTTCAAGGTAATCATCTTTCCCTAATCAACACTACCCCTATATATAAACCAGTTTTAATCTCCCATTATCTCTGGAAAGTTGAGTCCTTTAACAAAGATATCAAGATACACCCAGGAAGAACCAAAGATATAAATGTAATAATCTGACAGGGCACATGCATGCCAATGTTTATAGCAGCAATGTCTGTGAACAATGTATGTAGCCAAATTATGGAAAGGGCTGGGATATCCATGAACAGATGAATGGGTAAAGAAGATGAATGGGTAAAGAAGATGTGAGATTATATATATATATATAATCTATATATATAATTTATCTTTCATATATATATACATATATACATGTATATATATACACGATGGAATATTACTGAACTATCAGAAATGATGAGTACATACCATTCACACCGACTGGATGGAACTAGAGGTTATTTTGCTGAGAGAAATAATTTAATCAGAGAAAGACAATTATATACTTTCACTCATATTTGGAATATAAGAAACAGTCCAAAGGATCATAGGAGAAGGGAGGGAAAACTGAACAGAAACTCATCAGAGAGGGAGAAAAAGCACGAGAGACTCTTAACTATGGGAAATAAGCTAAGGGTTGCTGGAAGGGAGGTGGGTTAGGGTATGGGGTAATTGGGTGATAGGTATTAAAGGGGGTACATGATTATGAGCCCTGGGTGTTATGTGCAGCTGACGAATTATTGAACTCTACATCTGAAACTAATGATAAGATTAAATTAATTAATTGATTAATGATGATAATGATATTGACTGGATTTCAGAAAAGGGTGCAGGACATCAGTGAAACCCTTGACAAAGATAGATAATAATACATCAGAGATGAATAACTCAATAAATTAAGTTAAAAATATAAAAATGGAATAAAAAGTAGGCTACAAGAAACAAAATAACATAACAGTGATTCGGTGGATAGAATAATGGAAAGCAATCAACTTAAATAGGTGAGAGACAAACAAATACTGCAAAATGAAAATAGATTTTAGAAAATAGATTCAGTGACTAGAACAAATGTAATCATATTTGCCTTGTAGGAATCCCAGAGGGAGAAGAGACCATCGTTTTTCCATTGGATATTCTTTCCTACTTTGTTGAAGATTAGTTGACAATAGAGTTGAGGGCCCATTTCTGGAGTCTATTCTGTTCCATTGATTTTTGTGTTTGTGTTTGTGCCAGTACCATACTATCTTGATGATTACAGCTTTAAAATACAGCGTGGTGTCCAGCATTGTGATGCCACCAGGTCTGGTTTTCTTTTTCAGCATTCCTCTGGCTATTCAGTGTTTTCACTTCTCACGTACAAATTTTGGGGTTATTTTTTCCAGCACTGTGAAAAAATGTTGATGGTATTTGGATAGAGATTGCATTGAAAGTGTTGATTGTTCTGGGTAGCATAGACATTTTAACAATATTAATTCTTCTAATCTATGAGCATTGAATGTTTTTCCAACTCTGTGTCTTCTTCAGTTTTGTTGATGAGTGGTCTGTAGTTTCTAGAGTACAGATCCTTTACACCTTTGGTTAGGTTTATTCCTAGGTATCTTGGGGGTTTTGGTGCAACTGTAAATGTGATCAATTATTTAATTTATCTTTCTTCTGTCTCTTTGTTAGTGTAAAGAAATGCAACTGATTTCTGTGAATTGATTTTTGTGTCCTGCCATGTTGCTGGATTCTTGTATGAGTTCTGGCAGTTTTGAAGTGGAGTCCTTTGGGTTGTCCACATAAAGTAACATGTCATCTGCAAAGAGTGAGAGTTTGACTTCTTTGCCAATTTGAATGCCCTATATTTCTTTTTTGTTGTCTGATTGCTGAGGCTAGGAATTCTAGTATTATGTTGAATAGCAGTGGTGATAGTGGGCATCCTTGCTGTATTCCCGACCTTAGGGGAAATGCTCTTGGTTTTTCCCTATTGAAGGTGATATTTTATGTGGGTCTTGTGTATATGATCTTTATGATGTTGTGGTGTTTTCCCCTCTATCCCTACACAGTGAAGAGTTTTAATCAAGAAAGGAAGCTGTGGGGACACCTGGGTGGCTCAGTGGGTTAAGCAGCTGCCTTCAGCTCAGGTCACGATCCCAGTGTCCTGGGATCGAGTCCCGCATCAGGCTCCTTGCTCAGTCTCCCTCTGCCTCTGCCTGCCACTCTGTCTGCCTGTGCTCACTCTCTCTGACAAATAAAATTAAAAAATCTTAAAAAAAAAGAAAGGAAGGTGTGTTTTGTCAAAGGTTTTTTTCCACATCAATTGAGAGGATCATGTTTCTTGTCCTTTCTTTTGTTAACAGGGTGTATCATGTTGTTTGATTTGTAGATGTTGAACCTTCCTTGGTCATGGTGATGAATATCACTGTTTTTTTGTGAATAATCCTTTTAATGTACTGTTAGATCCTGTTGAGTAGTATCTTGGTGAGAATCTTGGCATCCATGTTCATTAGGGATATTGGTCTGTAATTCTCCTTTTTGATGGGGTCTTTGGTTTTGGGATCAGGGTAAAGCTGGCCTTATAGAATGAGTTTGGAAATTTTCCTTCCATTTCTGTTTTTTGAGACAGCTTCACAAAAAAATAAGTATTAATTTTTTAAATGTTTGGTAGAATTCCCCTGGGAAGCCATCTGGCCCTGTACTCTTGTCTTTGGGAGATTAAAAAAAAAAATATGTTATGTTAGTCATCACACATGCATTATCGTTAGTTTTTTATGGGCCTGTTCAGGTTTTCTATTTCTTCCTGTTTCAGTTTTGGTAGTTTGTTTCTAGAAATGCATACATTTCTTCTAAATTGCCTAATTTTGGCATATATTTGCTCATAATATGTTCTTGAAATTGTTTTTTATTTCCTTGGTGTCTGTTGTGATCTCTCCTTTTTCATTCATGATATTATTTTTTTAAAGATTTTATTTATTTATTTGACAGACAAAGATCACAAGTAGGCAGAGAGGCAGGCAGAGAGAGAGAGGAAGGGAAGCAGGCTCCCTGCGGAGCCAAGAGCCGATGCAGGGCTCGATCCCAGGACCCTGGGATCAAGACCTGAGCCGAAGGCAGAGGTTTTAACCCACTGAGCCACCCAGGTACCCTGGCTCATGATATTATTAATTTTGATCCTTTTTTATTTCTTTTTTATGAGTCTGGCTAGGGGTTTATGAATCTTACTCATTTTTTTTTTCAAAGAGCCAGTTTTGTTGATTTGTTCTACTGTTCTTTTGGTTTTTATTTCATTTATTTCTGTCCTAATTTTATTATTTTTCATCTCTTTCTTGGTTTAGGCTTTACTTGATGTTCTTTCTCCATCTCCTTTAGGTGTAAGGTTAGCTTGTGTATTTGAGACTTTTCTAGTTTCATGAGAAAGGTTTGTAGTGCTATGTGCTTCCCTTTTAGGAGCGCTTTTGTTGCATCACAAAGGTTTTGAAAGTTTTTTTTTTTTATTTTACTTGTTTATTTTAAATAAAGCTATTATTATCTTTAGTTACACATGTAACTTACATTATATTTCATTGCATTATATTTCTTTTTTAATTTAATTTCTTTTCAGTATAACAGAATTCATTGTTTATGCACCACACCCAGTGCTCCATGCAATATGTGCCCTCCATAAAACAGTTGTTTTCATTTTTATTTGTTTCCTTGAATTTTTAAAGGATATATATTTTTTTAATTGAGAGAGATTGAAAGAGAGAGCACAGGCTGTAAGGGGTATAGGCAGAGGGACAAGCAGTTCCCCCACTGACCAAGAAGGCTCAATCCCTCAATGTGAGGCTCAATCCCAGGACCCTGGAATCATGACCTGAGCCAAACGCAGACACTTAACTGACTGAGGTACCCACGTGCCTTTGTTTCCATGAATTTTTAAAGTTCTTCTTTAATTTCCCAGTTGACCCATTCATTCTTCAGTAGAATGCTCTTTAAACCCCAAGTTTCTGAGATCCTGAAAAACAGATTTCCTGTTGTGATTGAATTCAAGTTTCAAAGCATTGGTACCTGAAAATATGCAGGGAATAATCCTGATCTTTTGATACCAGTTGAGACCTGATTTGTGACCTAATATGTGACCTATTGTGGAGAAAGCTCCATGTGCACTTGAGAGGAACATGTATTTTGTTGATTTAGGATGCAATGTTCTGTATATATCTCTGAAGTCCATCTGGTCCAGTGTGTCATTCAAAGCCCTTGTTTCCTTGCTTATGTTCTCCTTAGATGATCTGTCCCTTGCTATGAGTGGGGTGTTAATGTCCCCTACTACTCTTTGTATTATTATCAATGTATTTCTTTACTTTCATTATTGATTGGTTTACATAATTGGCTGCTTCTATGTTAGGACCACATATATTTATAATTCTTAGGTCTTCCTGTTGGATATACCCTTCAAGTATTATATCCTGTTCCTTTTCATCTGTTACTACAGTCTTTGGTTTAAAATATAATATGTTTGACATACGCATTGCTACCTCAGCTTTCTTTTGAGGTCCATTAGCATGATAAGTTGTTCTCCACCCTCTTACTTTCAATCTGGAGGCATCTTTTGGTCTTAAATGAGTCTCTGGTAGACAGCATTTGGATGGGTCGTGCTTTTTTATCTAATCAGATACCCTCTGACTTTTGATTAAGGCATTTAGCCCATTCATATTCAAAGTAACTATTAAAATATATGAATTTAGTGTCTTGTATTACCTGTAAAGCCACTGCTTATGTAGATTGCCTCTGTTCCTTTCTGATCTATGTTACTTTTGGACTCTCTTTTAGCCTACAGGATCTCCTTTAATATTTCTTACAGGGCTCACTTGGTGATCATAGATTCTTTTAGTTTATTTTCTTTTCTCCTGGAAACTCTTCAAATGTCCTTCCATTCTGAATGTCAGCCTTGCTGGATAAAGTTTTCTTGGCTGGATGTTTTTCTCATTTAACACCCGGAATATATCATGCCACATTTCTGACCTGCCAGATCTCTGTGGATAGGTCTAATGCCTATCTAATGTTTCTACTCTTATAGGTTAAGGACCTCTTTTCTTGAGCTGCGTTCTGGATTTACTCTTTATCTCTGAAATTTGCAAGCTTCACTATTATATGTCAGGGTGTTGATCTATTTTTATTGATTTTGAGTGGAGTTCTGTGTGTCTCCTGGACTTGAATGCCTGTTTCAGTCCTCGGATTAGGGAAGTTCTTATCTATGATTTGCTCAAATATACCTTCTTTCTGTTTGTGTGTCTGTCTCCTTCATCTGGGACCCTAAATATTCTAATACTGATTCATTTTATGTTATCACTGATTTCCTGAAGCCTCCTCTCATTAACCATTACCTGTTTCTCTCTCTTTTCCTCAGCTTCCTTCCTTTCCATCATTTTGTCTTCTATGTCCCTGACTCTCTCTTCTGCCTCATTTACCTTAGCCACTAGAATGTCCATTTTAGGCTGCATGTCAGTTAAAGCATTTTTAACTTCAGCCTGATTAGATTTTACTTCTGTTATTTGTGCACTCTGAGATTCTCTGGTGTCCTTTATGTTTTTTTCAAGCCCACCCGTATTTTATAATCATTCTTCTGAATTCTAGGTACAACATTTTCCTTATATCTAGATCAATTAAAATCTGTGGCAGAGAGTTTTCCTCTGGTTCTTTCTTTTGTTGTGAATTTCCCCTCCTAGTCATTTTGTCCAGAGAAATAGATGAGAGAGAGAACAGAATCAAAAGTATCTACCACAACCTCAGTGAAATACACCCTAGGAAAATCTGAGGAGATCCAAAACCAAAAAAGAAAAGAAAAGGGAGAAGGGAGGAAAAAAAGAGAGGTTATAATTTCACAGGTGGCCATAACAGGGTGATCCAGTTGGTCTTAGGTGTATTTTGTTCTTTTGTTACAGGACACTACATCCCAATATTGTAAATAAAGAAAAACATATATATATATATACACAAAAATAAAATGACTACTGTGAAAAGCCAAAAATGAAATATGTATGTATAAAATGTAAATGTAAAAGTTAAAATTAAAAATTACTTAAAATCAAGTTGATAAAATAAGAAACTAGTTGAAAAGGGACAAAAAGAAAAAAAAGGAAGTAAAAGAAAATATTAAACTGAAAGACTAGACTCATGAGAAAAAAAAAACTCTCAAATACCATGTAGTATTTTTCCCTAGTGCAGGAGTTTTTCAGTCCTATGTGATCCATAATCTTATTATTCATCTGATATTCCTGCTGGTCTTCTGGGGAAGGAGACTGTTGTTCTGATTCTTCAGTCTCTTTGTCTAAGCAAAGTTACGCTCCTCCTTGTCAGGGTTCCAGCCTCAGTGTAAGCTGCTTTGTGCTGCTCTTTGTGGCTCTTGTTCCCTGAAGGCTTCCTGAACCTCTTTAGAGGATGGAAAAAAAAATGAAAATGAAAACGGCGGCACCCCAATCTCCAGCACTGGAGCTGAGTGATCCTGGCCCTCAGTCTTCAGTGCACCTTCATCAACAAATATTCATTTCTTTTTGTGTTTGCCATACTCTGCAGACTCCTGTGGAGGCTTGGCTGGTGGTTTATAGGAACACCCAGCTGAGAACCCACTCCTAGGCTTGCTGATTGTAGCCTGCTTCTCCCCTCCAATTCTTGGGAACTCTGCCACAGTCAGGCAACCCCATTCTTTCTCTGACTCTGGAGATGCCGAGACCATACATTTCCACCTAAAATTCTGTCCCTCTTTGCCACCTGAGTAACTTTCAGGCAGGGAAGTCCCTCACAAAGCAGACCTCTAATAGTTCTGTGCTCTTTCTTGTAGCCAGCTTACAGAAACTCCCTCCCTCTGTGGTTTATCTTGCGATATATCCCCTCAGATTCACTCTCCACACCACTTACCTTGTAAAAAGTGGTCACTTTTCTATTTATAGAGTTGCAGCAATTCTTTTCTTAGATCTTAGATCTCAGGTTGAATTCACAGGTGTTCCGAATTGTTTGATAGGTATCTGCCTGAATTCAAGGCACCAGATAAAACGAGGGTCCTCTACTCTTTTGCCATCTTCCCTCTGACTCATCATCATTACTTTAAATTCCATATTGGGCATATTATTTGTTTCTCTTCCTCTTTGATTTCCTGCTGTGATTATGCCCTTTTCTTTAATTTTGGACACATTTTGCTATTTCCTCATTTTGTCTACCTAATCGTGCCTTTTTCACAAGGCACAAATTTGTAAGGAAAGTCAGCTACATCTTCTGCTCCTGAATGTAATTGCTTTATGAAAAATATTTCCTATAGTCCCCTGCAGTGCAGTGTCCCCTGTCCACCAGAATCTGGCACTTATCTGGTGTCTCGGATGTGTGTGTGCATCCTTCTAGTGTGCCTGCACTGCTTTTACTTTCAATCCAGATGGATGCATTGACTATGTTCCTGTTGTGTGCTTTCTCTCTGTGATGGCAGTGAGACCCAGGCTGACTCTTAGTGGGCATGACCACAGATGGTCTTTGGGGTGGGGTGGCCCTGTTAGTGAAATTTGCACTGAGCCTCTAGTCCTAGGCCTGGTGGCTTCATGGGGATGAGCACATATGTGCAGCAGCTCAGGAGGGCAAGTGAAGCATTAATAAAATTTGTGCTGAGCCCAAGTCCAAGGCCAGCAGACTTGGAGTGCGCAAGTCCTTGGGCATACTACTAGTAAATTAAGTAGCATCTGTCTGTACAACATGGCCTGTCACCGGTGATCTGTGTTTATCCTGGAGTTCAGTAGAGGAAAATGGTGTCTTTCAGCTCCTTCACTCCCAGAAAGTCCTCAAATAAGCTCTGAAATCAATATAAACAGCTCTCCTTCTCGTTGTGCAAGCTATCACTTCTAAATTGCCTCTCCTTGGCCTGTTGTTTCCTTATAGGCAGGGACCTATCCCTTGTCCTCCAGTCTCACACAGTGTTGAATCAGTTAATTTTAATGCTTCAGGCTTTACGACCTGCTGGTTATACAAATTCACAGAATTAAGTCCCCTTTTATTTCATGGTCAAAACTTATGGGGCTTTGTTTTCCATGTCTAGGGTCACTGGTGTTTTCCAGTCTCTGAGACAGCAGCTCCCTCCTTCCTTCAGGCTGTTCCTGACAACTATTTCTGCCTTTCATAACATGTCCCATGAACCTATTACTCTACATTTAGTTGGGGAGTTTGTTCTGACAGTCCACCTATCCTTCTCTTGTTTATTTTCTCAAACATGAGTGATATATAGTTGTAAATCTGGGAAGAGGTGAGTTTAGTGTCCTCTTAATCTGACATCTTCTCAAAACTCAAACAAAACTTTTATTTTTATGAGGTCCAAATAGCCTATTTTTGCTTTTGTTTTTGTCGTCTTGGGGATATATCTTGAGAAATGTTGCTATGGCCAATTTCAGATAAGTTACTGCTCATATTCTCTTCTAAAAATTTTATGATTTCAGATCTCACATTTAGGTCTTTAATTTATTTGGAGTTCTATTCTTTTGTACAGTATAAGAAAGTGGTCCAGTTTCACTCTTCTGAATTTTTTCCAGTTTTCTCAAAAGGATTTTTTTTTTTTTTGTCAGAGAGAGAGAGAGAGAGCGAGCACAGGCAGACAGAGTGGTAGGCAGAGGGAGAAGCAGGCTCCCCGCCAAGCAAGGAGCCCAATGTGGGACTAGATCCCAGGATGCTGGGATCATGACCTG